>JAPDOI010000421.1:0-150000 GCA_029168955.1 Aplectana chamaeleonis
AGTAATAAGTGAAGCAGTTAATGTTAAACAGTAAGTAACAAACTTGTTAGTCACTTTCTTGTCCCTTCCCATCAAAAAGTACAGCCTACAACGTGTTTTAGCGATTTGATCTACCAACTGATAATATCACTTGATATGATAAGCAGTAATAACTGAAGTAGTTAATGTTAAACAGTAAGTAACAACTTGTTAGTCACTTTGCTTGTCCCTTCCCATCAAAAAGTACAGCCTACAACGTGTTTTAGCGATTTGATCTACCAACTGATAATATCACTTGATATGATAAGCAGTAATAAGTGAAGTAGTTAATGTTAAACAGTAAGTAACAAACTTGTTAGTCACTTTGCTTGTCCCTTCCCATCAAAAGTACTGCCTACAACGTGTTTTAGCGATGTGATCTACCAACTGATAATATCACTTGATATGATAAGCAGGAATAAGTGAATTAGTTAATGTTAAACAGTAAGTAACAAACTTGTTAGTCACTTTCCTGTCCCTTCCCATCAAAAAGTACAGCCTACAACGTGTTTTAGCGATTTGATCTACCAACTGATAATATCACTTGATATGATAAGCAGTAATAAGTGAAGTAGTTAATGTTAAACAGTAAGTAACAAACTTGTTAGTCACTTTCCCTGTCCCTTCCCATCAAAAAGTACAGCCTACAACGTGTTTTAGCGATTTGATCTACCAACTGATAATATCACTTGATATGATAAGCAGTAATAACTGAAGCAGTTAATGTTAAACAGTAAGTAACAACTTATTAGTCACTTTGCTTGTCCCTTCCCATCAAAAAGTACAGCCTACAACGTGTTTTAGCGATTTGATCTACCAACTGATAATATCACTTGATATGATAAGCAGTAATAAGTGAAGTAGTTAATGTTAAACAGTAAGTAACAAACTTGTTAGTCACCTTGCTTGTCCCTTCCCATCAAAAGTACAGCCTACAACGTGTTTTCGCGATTTGATGTACCAACTGATATTATCATTTGATATGATAAGCAGTAATAAGTGAAGTAGTTAATGTTAAACAGTAAGTAACAAACTTGTTAGTCACTTTCCCTGTCCCTTCCCATCAAAAGTACAGCCTACAACGTGTTTTAGCGATTTGATCTACCAACTGATAATATCACTTGATATGATAAGCAGTAATAAGTGAAGTAGTTAATGTTAAACAGTAAGTAACAAACTTGTTAGTCACTTTCCTTGTCCCTTCCCATCAAAAGTACAGCCTACAACGTGTTTTAGCGATTTGATCTACCAACTGATAATATCACTTGATATGATAAGCAGTAATAAGTGAAGTAGTTAATGTTAAACAGTAAGTAACAAACTTGTTAGTCACTTTGCTTGTCCCTTCCCATCAAAAGTACAGCCTACAACGTGTTTTAGCGATTTGATCTACCAACTGATAATATCACTTGATATGATAAGCAGTAATAAGTGAAGTAGTTAATGTTAAACAGTTAGTAACAAACTTGTTAGTCACTTTGCTTGTCCCTTCCCATCAAAAAGTACAGCCTACAACGTGTTTTAGCGATTTGATCTACCAACTGATAGCATCACTTGATATGATAAGCAGTAATAACTGAAGCAGTTAATGTTAAACAGTAACTAACAACTTATTAGTCACTTTGCTTGTCCCTTCCCATCAAAAAGTACAGCCTACAACGTGTTTTAGCGATTTGATCTACCAACTGATAGCATCACTTGATATGATAAGCAGTAATAAGTGAAGTAGTTAATGTTAAACAGTAAGTAACAAACTTCTTAGTCACTTTGCTTGTCCATTCCCATCAAAAAGTACAGCCTACAACGTGTTTTAGCGATTTGATCTACCAACTGATAATATTACTTGATATGATAAGCAGTAATAAGTGAAGTAGTTAATGTTAAACAGTAAGTAACAAACTTGTTAGTCACTTTGCTTGTCCCTTCCCATCAAAAGTACAGCCTACAACGTGTTTTAGCGATTTGATCTACCAACTGATAATATCACTTGATATGATAAGCAGTAATAAGTGAAGTAGTTAATGGTAAACAGTAAGCAACAAACTTGTTAGGCACTTTGCTTGTCCCTTCCCATCAAAAAGTACAGCCTACAACGTGTTTTAGCGATTTGATCTACCAACTGATAATATCACTTGATATGATAAGCAGTAATAACTGAAGCAGTTAATGTTAAACAGTAAGTAACAACTTATTAGTCACTTCGCTTGTCCCTTCCCATCAAAAAGTACAGCCTACAACGTGTTTTAGCGATTTGATCTACCAACTGATAATATCACTTGATATGATAAGCAGTAATGAGTGAAGTAGTTAATGTTAAACAGTAAGTAACAAACTTGTTTTTCACTTTGCTTGTCCCTTCCCATCAAAAGTACACCCTACAACGTGTTTTAGCGATTTGATCTACCAACTGATAATATCACTTGATATGATAAGCAGTAATGAGTGAAGTAGTTAATGTTAAACAGTAAGTAACAAACTTGTTTTTCACTTTGCTTGTCCCTTCCCATCAAAAAGTACAGCCTACAACGTGTTTTAGCGATTTGATCTACCAACTGATAATATCACTTGATATGATAAGCAGTAACAAGTGAAGCAGTTAATGTTAAACAATAAGTAACAAACTTGTTAGTCACTTTCCCTGTCCCTTCCCATCAAAAAGTACAGCCTACAACGTGTTTTAGCGATTTGATCTACCAACTGATAATATCACTTGATATGATAAGCAGTAATAACTGAAGCAGTTAATGTTAAACAGTAACTAACAACTTATTAGTCACTTTGCTTGTCCCTTCCCATCAAAAAGTACAGCCTACAACGTGTTTTAGCGATTTGATCTACCAACTGATAATATCACTTGATATGATAAGCAGTAATAAGTGAAGTAGTTAATGTTAAACAGTAAGTAACAAACTTGTTAGTCACTTTCCCTGTCCCTTCCCATCGAAAAGTACAGCCTACAACGTGTTTTAGCGATTTGATCTACCAACTGATAATATCACTTGATATGATAAGCAGTAATAACTGAAGCAGTTAATGTAAAACAGTAAATAACAACTTATTAGTCACTTTGCTTGTCCCTTCCCATCAAAAAGTACAGCCTACAACGTGTTTTAGCGATTTGATCTACCAACTGATAATATCACTTGATATGATAAGCAGTAATAAGTGAAGTAGTTAATGTTAAACAGTAAGTAACAACTTATTAGTCACTTTGCTTGTCCCTTCCCATCAAAAAGTACAGCCTACAACGTGTTTTAGCGATTTGATCTACCAACTGATAATATCACTTGATATGATAAGCAGTAATAAGTGAAGTAGTTAATGTTAAACAGTAAGTAACAAACTTGTTAGTCACTTTCCCTGTCCCTTCCCATCAAAAAGTACAGCCTGCAACGTGTTTTAGCGATTTGATCTACCAACTGATAATATCACTTGATATGATAAGCAGTAATAAGTGAAGTAGTTAATGTTAAACAGTAAGTAACAAACTTATTAGTCACTTTGCTTGTCCATTCCCATCAAAAAGTACAGCCTACAACGTGTTTTAGCGATTTGATCTACCAACTGATGATATTACTTGATATGATAAGCAGTAATAACTGAGGCAGTTAATGTTAAACAGTAAGTAACAAACTTGTTAGTCACTTTCCCTGTCCCTTCCCATCGAAAAGTACAGCCTACAACGTGTTTTAGCGATTTGATCTACCAACTGATAATATCACTTGATATGATAAGCAGTAATAACTGAAGCAGTTAATGTTAAACAGTAAGTAACAACTTATTAGTCACTTTGCTTGTCCCTTCCCATCAAAAAGTACAGCCTACAACGTGTTTTAGCGATTTGATCTACCAACTGATAATATCACTTGATATGATAAGCAGTAATAAGTGAAGTAGTTAATGTTAAACAGTAAGTAACAAACTTGTTAGTCACTTTCCCTGTCCCTTCCCATCGAAAAGTACAGCCTAAAACGTGTTTTAGCGATTTGGTCTACCAACTGATAATATCACTTGATATGATAAGCAGTAATAAGTGAAGTAGTTAATGTTAAACAGTAAGTAACAACTTCTTAGTCACTTTGCTTGTCCATTCCCATCAAAAAGTACAGCCTACAACGTGTTTTAGCGATTTGATCTACCAACTGATAATATTACTTGATATGATAAGCAGTAATAACTGAGGCAGTTAATGTTAAACAGTAAGTAACAAACTTGTTAGTCACTTTGCTTGTCCCTTCCCTACGAAAAAGTACGTGTTTTAGCGATTTGATCTACCAACTGATAATATCACTTGATATGATAAGCAGTAATAAGTGAAGTAGTTAATGTTAAACAGTAAGTAACAAACTTGTTAGTCACTTTCCCTGTCCCTTCCCATCGAAAAGTACAGCCTACAACGTGTTTTAGCGATTTGATCTACCAACTGATAATATCACTTGATATGATAAGCAGTAATAAGTGAAGTAGTTAATGTTAAACAGTAAGTAACAAACTTGTTAGTCACTTTGCTTGTCCCTTCCCATCAAAAGTACAGCCTACAACGTGTTTTAGCGATTTGATCTACCAACTGATAATATCACTTGATATGATAAGCAGTAATAAGTGAAGTAGTTAATGTTAAACAGTAACTAACAAACTTGTTAGTCACTTTGCTTGTCCCTTCCCATCAAAAAGTACAGCCTACAACGTGTTTTAGCGATTTGGTCTACCGATTGATAATATCACTTGATATGATAAGCAGTAATAACTGAAGCAGGTAATGTTAAACAGTAAGTAACAAACTTGTTAGTCACTTTCCTTGTCCCTTCCCATCAAAAAGTACAGCCTACAACGTGTTTTAGAGATTTGATCTACCAACTGATAATATCACTTGATATGATAAGCAGTAATAAGTGAAGTAGTTAATGTTAAACAGTTAGTAACAAACTTGTTAGTCACTTTGCTTGTCCCTTCCCATCAAAAAGTACAGCCTACAACGTGTTTTAGCGATTTGATCTACCAACTGATAATATCACTTGATATGATAAGCAGTAATAAGTGAAGTAGTTAATGTTAAACAGTAAGTAACAAACTTGTTAGTCACTTTCCTTGTCCCTTCCCATCGAAAAGTACAGCCTACAACGTGTTTTAGCGATTTGATCTACCAACTGATAATAATATCACTTGATATGATAAGCACTAATAACTGAAGCAGGTAATGTTAAACAGTAAGTAACAACTTATTAGTCACTTCGCTTGTCCCTTCCCATCAAAAAGTACAGCCTACAACGTGTTTTAGCGATTTGGTTTACCAACTGATAATATCACTTGATATGATAAGCAGTAATAAGTGAAGTAGTTAATGTTAAACAGTAAGTAACAAACTTGTTTTTCACTTCGCTTGTCCCTTCCCATCAAAAAGTACAGCCTACAACGTGTTTTAGCGATTTGGTCTACCAACTGATAATATCACTTGATATGATAAGCAGTAATAAGTGAAGTAGTTAATGTTAAACAGTAAGTAACAACTTCTTAGTCACTTTGCTTGTCCATTCCCATCAAAAAGTACAGCCTACAACGTGTTTTAGCGATTTGATCTACCAAATGATAATATCACTTGATATGATAAGCAGTAATAAGTGAAGTAGTTAATGTTAAACAGTAAGTAACAAACTTGTTAGTCACTTTCCCTGTCCCTTCCCATCGAAAAGTACAGCCTACAACGTGTTTTAGCGATTTGATCTACCAACTGATAATATCACTTGATATGATAAGCAGTAATAACTGAAGCAGTTAATGTTAAACAGTAAGTAACAAACTTATTAGTCACTTTGCTTGTCCATTCCCATCAAAAAGTACAGCCTACAACGTGTTTTAGCGATTTGATCTACCAACTGATAATATCACTTGATATGATAAGCAGTAATAGATGAGGCAGTTAATGTCAAACAATAACTAACAAACTTATTAGTCACTTCGCTTGTCCCTTCCCATCAAAAAGTACAGCCTACAACGTGTTTTAGCGATTTGATCTACCAACTGATAATATCGCTTGATATGATAAGCAGTAATGAGTGAAGTAGTTAATGTTAAACAGTAAGTAACAAACTTGTTAGTCACTTTCCCTGTCCCTTCCCATCAAAAAGTACAGCCTACAACGTGTTTTAGCGATTTGGTCTACCAACTGATAATATCACTTGATATGATAAGCAGTAATAAGTGAAGTAGTTAATGTTAAACAGTAAGTAACAAACTTGTTAGTCACTTTGCTTGTCCCTTCCCATCAAAAAGTACAGCCTACAACGTGTTTTAGCGATTTGATCTACCAACTGATAATATCACTTGATATAAGCAGTAATAAGTGGAGTAGTTAATGTTAAACAGTAAGTAACAAACTTGTTAGTCACTTTGCTTGTCCCTTCCCATCAAAAAGTACAGCCTACAACGTGTTTTAGCGATTTGATCTACCAACTGATAATATCACTTGATATGATAAGCAGTAATAAGTGAAGTAGTTAATGTTAAACAGTAAGTAACAAACTTGTTAGTCACTTTCCCTGTCCCTTCCCATCGAAAAGTACAGCCTACAACGTGTTTTAGCGATTTGATCTACCAACTGATAATATCACTTGATATGATAAGCAGTAATAACTGAAGCAGTTAATGTTAAACAGTAAGTAACAACTTATTAGTCACTTTGCTTGTCCCTTCCCATCAAAAAGTACAGCCTACAACGTGTTTTAGCGATTTGATCTACCAACTGATAATATCACTTGATATGATAAGCAGTAATGAGTGAAGTAGTTAATGTTAAACAGTAAGTAACAAACTTGTTTTTCACTTTGCTTGTCCCTTCCCATCAAAAAGTACAGCCTACAACGTGTTTTAGCGATTTGATCTACCAACTGATAATATCACTTGATATGATAAGCAGTAATAAGTGAAGTAGTTAATGTTAAACAGTAAGTAACAAACTTGTTAGTCACTTTCCCTGTCCCTTCCCATCAAAAAGTACAGCCTACAACGTGTTTTAGCGATTTGATCTACCAACTGATAATATCACTTGATATGATAAGCAGTAATAAGTGAAGTAGTTAATGTTAAACAGTAAGTAACAAACTTATTAGTCACTTTGCTTGTCCATTCCCATCAAAAAGTACAGCCTACAACGTGTTTTAGCGATTTGATCTACCAACTGATAATATCACTTGATATGATAAGCAGTAATAAGTGAAGTAGTTAATGTTAAACAGTAAGTAACAAACTTGTTAGTCACTTTGCTTGTCCCTTCCCATCAAAAAGTACAGCCTACAACGTGTTTTAGCGATTTGATCTACCAACTGATAATATCACTTGATATGATAAGCAGTAATAAGTGAAGTAGTTAATGTTAAACAGTAAGTAACAACTTATTAGTCACTTTGCTTGTCCCTTCCCATCAGAAAGTACAGCCTACAACGTGTTTTAGCGATTTGATCTACCAACTGATAATATCACTTGATATGATAAGCAGTAATAAGTGAAGTAGTTAATGTTAAACAGTAAGTAACAACTTATTAGTCACTTCGCTTGTCCCTTCCCATCAAAAAGTACAGCCTACAACGTGTTTTAGCGATTTGGTCTACCAACTGATAATATCACTTGATATGATAAGCAGTAATAAGTGAAGTAGTTAATGTTAAACAGTAAGTAACAACTTCTTAGTCACTTTGCTTGTCCATTCCCATCAAAAAGTACAGCCTACAACGTGTTTTAGCGATTTGATCTACCAAATGATAATATCACTTGATATGATAAGCAGTAATAAGTGAAGTAGTTAATGTTAAACAGTAAGTAACAAACTTGTTAGTCACTTTGCTTGTCCCTTCCCATCAAAAAGTACAGCCTACAACGTGTTTTAGCGATTTGATCTACCAAATGATAATATCACTTGATATGATAAGCAGTAATAAGTGAAGTAGTTAATGTTAAACAGTAAGTAACAAACTTGTTAGTCACTTTCCCTGTCCCTTCCCATCGAAAAGTACAGCCTACAACGTGTTTTAGCGATTTGATCTACCAACTGATAATATCACTTGATATGATAAGCAGTAATAAGTGAAGTAGTTAATGTTAAACAGTAAGTAACAACTTATTAGTCACTTTGCTTGTCCCTTCCCATCAAAAAGTGCAGCCTACAACGTGTTTTAGCGATTTGATCTACCAACTGATAATATCACTTGATATGATAAGCAGTAATAAGTGAAGCAGTTAATGTTAAACAGTAAGTAACAAACTTGTTAGTCACTTTGCTTGTCCCTTCCCATCAAAAAGTACAGCCTACAACGTGTTTTAGCGATTTGATCTACCAACTGATAATATCACTTGATATGATAAGCAGTAATAAGTGAAGTAGTTAATGTTAAACAGTAAGTAACAAACTTGTTAGTCACTTTCCCTGTCCCTTCCCATCAAAAAGTACAGCCTGCAACGTGTTTTAGCGATTTGATCTACCAACTGATAATATCACTTGATATGATAAGCAGTAATAAGTGAAGTAGTTAATGTTAAACAGTAAGTAACAAACTTGTTAGTCACTTTGCTTGTCCCTTCCCATCAAAAGTACAGCCTACAACGTGTTTTAGCGATTTGATCTACCAACTGATAATATCACTTGATATGATAAGCAGTAATAAGTGAAGTAGTTAATGTTAAACAGTAAGTAACAAACTTGTTAGTCACTTTGCTTGTCCCTTCCCATCAAAAAGTACAGCCTACAACGTGTTTTAGCGATTTGGTCTACCAACTGATAATATCACTTGATATGATAAGCAGTAATAAGTGAAGTAGTTAATGTTAAACAGTAAGTAACAACTTCTTAGTCACTTTGCTTGTCCATTCCCATCAAAAAGTACAGCCTACAACGTGTTTTAGCGATTTGATCTACCAACTGATAATATCACTTGATATGATAAGCAGTAATAACTGAAGCAGTTAATGTTAAACAGTAAGTAACAACTTATTAGTCACTTTGCTTGTCCCTTCCCATCAAAAAGTACAGCCTACAACGTGTTTTAGCGATTTGATCTACCAACTGATAATATCACTTGATATGATAAGCAGTAATAAGTGAAGTAGTTAATGTTAAACAGTAAGTAACAAACTTGTTAGTCACTTTCCCTGTCCCTTCCCATCGAAAAGTACAGCCTAAAACGTGTTTTAGCGATTTGGTCTACCAACTGATAATATCACTTGATATGATAAGCAGTAATAAGTGAAGTAGTTAATGTTAAACAGTAAGTAACAACTTCTTAGTCACTTTGCTTGTCCATTCCCATCAAAAAGTACAGCCTACAACGTGTTTTAGCGATTTGATCTACCAACTGATAATATCACTTGATATGATAAGCAGTAATAAGTGAAGTAGTTAATGTTAAACAGTAAGTAACAAACTTGTTAGTCACTTTCCCTGTCCCTTCCCATCAAAAAGTACAGCCTACAACGTGTTTTAGCGATTTGATCTACCAACTGATAATATCACTTGATATGATAAGCAGTAATAACTGAAGCAGTTAATGTTAAACAGTAAGTAACAAACTTGTTAGTCACTTTGCTTGTCCCTTCCCATCAAAAGTCCAGCCTACAACGTGTTTTAGCGATTTGATCTACCAACTGATAATATCACTTGATATGATAAGCAGTAATGAGTGAAGTAGTTAATGTTAAACAGTAAGTAACAAACTTGTTTTTCACTTTGCTTGTCCCTTCCCATCAAAAAGTACAGCCTACAACGTGTTTTAGCGATTTGATCTACCAACTGATAATATCACTTGATATGATAAGCAGTAATAAGTGAAGTAGTTAATGTTAAACAGTAAGTAACAAACTTGTTAGTCACTTTCCCTGTCCCTTCCCATCAAAAAGTACAGCCTACAACGTGTTTTAGCGATTTGATCTACCAACTGATAATATCACTTGATATGATAAGCAGTAATAAGTGAAGCAGTTAATGTTAAACAGTAAGTAACAAACTTGTTAGTCACTTTGCTTGTCCATTCCCATCAAAAAGTACAGCCTACAACGTGTTTTAGCGATTTGATCTACCAACTGATAATATCACTTGATATGATAAGCAGTAATAACTGAAGCAGTTAATGTAAAACAGTAAATAACAACTTATTAGTCACTTTGCTTGTCCCTTCCCATCGAAAAGTACAGCCTACAACGTGTTTTAGCGATTTGATCTACCAACTGATAATATCATTTGATATGATAAGCAGTAATAAGTGAAGTAGTTAATGTTAAACAGTAAGTAACAAACTTGTTAGTCACTTTCTTGTCCCTTCCCATCGAAAAGTACCGCCTACAACGTGTTTTAGCGATTTGATCTACCAACTGATAATATCACTTGATATGATAAGCAGTAATAAGTGAAGTAGTTAATGTTAAACAGTAAGTAACAACTTATTAGTCACTTTGCTTGTCCCTTCCCATCAAAAAGTACAGCCTACAACGTGTTTTAGCGATTTGATCTACCAACTGATAATATCACTTGATATGATAAGCAGTAATAAGTGAAGTAGGTAATGTTTAACAGTAAGTAACAAACTTGTTAGTCACTTTCCCTGTCCTTTCCCATCAAAAAGTACAGCCTACAACGTGTTTTAGCGATTTGATCTACCAACTGATAATATCACTTGATATGATAAGCAGTAATAAGTGAAGTAGTTAATGTTAAACAGTAAGTAACAAACTTGTTAGTCACTTTGCTTGTCCCTTCCCATCAAAAAGTACAGCCTACAACGTGTTTTAGCGATTTGATCTACCAACTGATAATATCACTTGATATGATAAGCAGTAATAAGTGAAGTAGTTAATGTTAAACAGTAAGTAACAAACTTGTTAGTCACTTTCCCTGTCCCTTCCCATCAAAAAGTACAGCCTACAACGTGTTTTAGCGATTTGATCTACCAACTGATAATATCACTTGATATGATAAGCAGTAATAACTGAAGCAGTTAATGTAAAACAGTAAATAACAACTTATTAGTCACTTTGCTTGTCCCTTCCCATCAAAAAGTACAGCCTACAACGTGTTTTAGCGATTTGATCTACCAACTGATAGTATCACTTGATATGATAAGCAGTAATAAGTGAAGTAGTTAATGTTAAACAGTAAGTAACAAACTTGTTTTTCACTTTGCTTGTCCCTTCCCATCAAAAAGTACAGCCTACAACGTGTTTTAGCGATTTGATCTACCAACTGATAATATCACTTGATATGATAAGCAGTAATAAGTGAAGTAGTTAATGTTAAACAGCAAGTAACAAACTTGTTAGTCACTTTCCTTGTCCCTTCCCATCAAAAAGTACAGCCTACAACGTGTTTTAGCGATTTGATCTACCAACTGATAATATCACTTGATATGATAAGCAGTAATGAGTGAAGTAGTTAATGTTAAACAGTAAGTAACAAACTTGTTTTTCACTTTGCTTGTCCCTTCCCATCAAAAAGTACAGCCTACAACGTGTTTTAGCGATTTGATCTACCAACTGATAATATCACTTGATATGATAAGCAGTAATAAGTGAAGTAGTTAATGTTAAACAGTAAGTAACAAACTTGTTAGTCACTTTCCCTGTCCCTTCCCATCAAAAAGTACAGCCTACAACGTGTTTTAGCGATTTGATCTACCAACTGATAATATCACTTGATATGATAAGCAGTAATAAGTGAAGTAGTTAATGTTAAACAGTAAGTAACAACTTCTTAGTCACTTTGCTTGTCCATTCCCATCAAAAAGTACAGCCTACAACGTGTTTTAGCGATTTGATCTACCAACTGATAATATCACTTGATATGATAAGCAGTAATAAGTGAAGTAGTTAATGTTAAACAGTAAGTAACAAACTTGTTAGTCACTTTCCCTGTCCCTTCCCATCAAAAAGTACAGCCTACAACGTGTTTTAGCGATTTGATCTACCAACTGATAATATCACTTGATATGATAAGCAGTAATAAGTGAAGTAGTTAATGTTAAACAGTAAGTAACAAACTTGTTAGTCACTTTGCTTGTCCCTTCCCATCAAAAAGTACAGCCTACAACGTGTTTTAGCGATTTGATCTACCAACTGATAATATCACTTGATATGATAAGCAGTAATAAGTGAAGTAGTTAATGTTAAACAGTAAGTAACAAACTTGTTAGTCACTTTGCTTGTCCCTTCCCATCAAAAAGTACAGCCTACAACGTGTTTTAGCGATTTGATCTACCAACTGATAATATCAATTGATATGATAAGCAGTAATAAGTGAAGTAGTTAATGTTAAACAGTAAGTAACAAACTTGTTAGTCACTTTGCTTGTCCCTTCCCATCAAAAAGTACAGCCTACAACGTGTTTTAGCGATTTGATCTACCAACTGATAATATCACTTGATATGATAAGCAGTAATAAGTGAAGTAGTTAATGTTAAACAGTAAGTAACAAACTTGTTAGTCACTTTCCCTGTCCCTTCCCATCGAAAAGTACAGCCTACAACGTGTTTTAGCGATTTGATCTACCAACTGATAATATCACTTGATATGATAAGCAGTAATAACTGAAGCAGTTAATGTTAAACAGTAAGTAACAAACTTGTTAGTCACTTTGCTTGTCCCTTCCCATCAAAAAGTACAGCCTACAACGTGTTTTAGCGATTTGATCTACCAACTGATAGTATCACTTGATATGATAAGCAGTAATAAGTGAAGTAGTTAATGTTAAACAGTAAGTAACAAACTTGTTAGTCACTTTGCTTGTCCCTTCCCATCAGAAAGTACAGCCTACAACGTGTTTTAGCGATTTGATCTACCAACTGATAATATCACTTGATATGATAAGCAGTAATAAGTGAAGTAGTTAATGTTAAACAGTAAGTAACAACTTATTAGTCACTTTGCTTGTCCATTCCCATCAAAAATACAGCCTACAACGTGTTTTAGCGATTTGATCTACCAACTGATAATATCACTGGATATGATAAGCAGTAATGAGTGAAGTAGTTAATGTTAAACAGTAAGTAACAAACTTGTTAGTCACTTTGCTTGTCCCTTCCCATCAAAAAGTACAGCCTACAACGTGTTTTAGCGATTTGATCTACCAACTGATAATATCACTTGATATGATAAGCAGTAATAAGTGAAGTAGTTAATGTTAAACAGTAAGTAACAACTTCTTAGTCACTTTGCTTGTCCATTCCCATCAAAAAGTACAGCCTACAACGTGTTTTAGCGATTTGATCTACCAACTGATAATATCACTTGATATGATAAGCAGTAATAAGTGAAGTAGTTAATGTTAAACAGTAAGTAACAAACTTGTTAGTCACTTTCCCTGTCCCTTCCCATCAAAAAGTACAGCCTACAACGTGTTTTAGCGATTTGATCTACCAACTGATAATATTACTTGATATGATAAGCAGTAATAACTGAGGCAGTTAATGTTAAACAGTAAGTAACAACTTATTAGTCACTTTGCTTGTCCCTTCCCATCAGAAAGTACAGCCTACAACGTGTTTTAGCGATTTGATCTACCAACTGATAATATCACTTGATATGATAAGCAGTAATAAGTGAAGTAGTTAATGTTAAACAGTAAGTAACAAACTTGTTAGTCACTTTGCTTGTCCCTTCCCATCAGAAAGTACAGCCTACAACGTGTTTTAGCGATTTGATCTACCAACTGATAATATCACTTGATATGATAAGCAGTAATAAGTGAAGTAGTTAATGTTAAACAGTAAGTAACAAACTTGTTAGTCACTTTCCCTGTCCCTTCCCATCAAAAAGTACAGCCTACAACGTGTTTTAGCGATTTGATCTACCAACTGATAATATCACTTGATATGATAAGCAGTAATAAGTGAAGTAGTTAATGTTAAACAGTAAGTAACAAACTTGTTAGTCACTTTCCTTGTCCCTTCCCATCAAAAAGTACAGCCTACAACGTGTTTTAGCGATTTGATCTACCAACTGATAATATCACTTGATATGATAAGCAGTAATAAGTGAAGTAGTTAATGTTAAACAGTAAGTAACAAACTTGTTAGTCACTTTCCCTGTCCCTTCCCATCAAAAAGTACAGCCTACAACGTGTTTTAGCGATTTGATCTACCAACTGATAATATCACTTGATATGATAAGCAGTAATAACTGAAGCAGTTAATGTTAAACAGTAAGTAACAAACTTATTAGTCACTTTGCTTGTCCATTCCCATCAAAAAGTACAGCCTACAACGTGTTTTAGCGATTTGATCTACCAACTGATAATATCACTTGATATGATAAGCAGTAATAAGTGAAGTAGTTAATGTTAAACAGTAAGTAACAAACTTGTTAGTCACTTTCCCTGTCCCTTCCCATCGAAAAGTACAGCCTACAACATGTTTTAGCGATTCGATCTACCAACTGATAATATCATTTGATATGATAAGCAGTAATAAGTGAAGTAGTTAATGTTAAACAGTAAGTAACAAACTTGTTAGTCACTTTGCTTGTCCCTTCCCATCAAAAAGTACAGCCTACAACGTGTTTTAGCGATTTGATCTACCAACTGATAATATCACTTGATATGATAAGCAGTAATAAGTGAAGTAGGTAATGTTAAACAGTAAGTAACTAACTTGTTAGTCACTTTGCTTGTCCCTTCCCATCAGAAAGTACAGCCTACAACGTGTTTTAGCGATTTGATCTACCAACTGATAATATCACTTGATATGATAAGCAGTAATAAGTGAAGTAGTTAATGTTAAACAGTAACTAACAACTTATTAGTCACTTTGCTTGTCCCTTCCCATCAAAAAGTACAGCCTACAACGTGTTTTAGCGATTTGATCTACCAACTGATAGTATCACTTGATATGATAAGCAGTAATAAGTGAAGTAGTTAATGTTAAACAGTAAGTAACAAACTTGTTAGTCACTTTGCTTGTCCCTTCCCATCGAAAAGTACAGCCTACAACGTGTTTTAGCGATTTGATCTACCAACTGATAATATCACTTGATATGATAAGCAGTAATAAGTGAAGTAGTTAATGTTAAACAGTAAGTAACAAACTTGTTAGTCACTTTCCCTGTCCCTTCCCATCAAAAAGTACAGCCTACAACGTGTTTTAGCGATTTGATCTACCAACTGATAATATCACTTGATATGATAAGCAGTAATAACTGAAGCAGTTAATGTTAAACAGTAAGTAACAACTTATTAGTCACTTTGCTTGTCCCTTCCCATCAAAAGTACAGCCTAGAACGAGTTTTAGGGATTTGATCTACCAACTGATAATATCACTTGATATGATAAGCAGGAATAAGTGAAGTAGGTAATGTTAAACAGTAAGTAACTAACTTGTTAGTCACTTTGCCTGTCCCTTCCCATCAAAAAGTACAGCCTACAACGTGTTTTAGCGATTCGATCTACCAACTGATAATATCACTTGATATGATAAGCAGTAATAAGTGAAGTAGTTAATGTTAAACAGTAAGTAATAAACTTGTTAGTCACTTTCCTTGTCCCTTCCCATCAAAAAGTACAGCCTACAACGTGTTTTAGCGATTTGATCTACCAACTGATAATATCACTTGATATGATAAGCAGTAATAAGTGAAGTAGTTAATGTTAAACAGTTAGTAACAAACTTGTTAGTCACTTTGCTTGTCCCTTCCCATCAAAAAGTACAGCCTACAACGTGTTTTAGCGATTTGATCTACCAACTGATAATATCACTTGATATGATAAGCAGTAATAAGTGAAGTAGTTAATGTTAAACAGTTAGTAACAAACTTGTTAGTCACTTTGCTTGTCCCTTCCCATCAAAAAGTAAAGCCTACAACGTGTTTTAGCGATTTGATCTACCAACTGATAATATCACTTGATATGATAAGCAGTAATAAGTGAAGTAGTTAATGTTAAACAGTAAGGAACAAACTTGTTAGTCACTTTGCTTGTCCCTTCCCATCAAAAGTACAGCCTACAACGTGTTTTAGCGATTTGATCTACCAACTGATAATATCACTTGATATGATAAGCAGTAATAAGTGAAGTAGTTAATGTTAAACAGTAAGTAACAACTTCTTAGTCACTTTGCTTGTCCATTCCCATCAAAAAGTACAGCCTACAACGTGTTTTAGCGATTTGATCTACCAACTGATAATATCACTTGATATGATAAGCAGTAATAAGTGAAGTAGGTAATGTTAAACAGTAAGTAACAAACTTGTTAGTCACTTTCCCTGTCCCTTCCCATCAAAAAGTACAGCCTACAACGTGTTTTAGCGATTTGATCTACCAACTGATAAAATCACTTGATATGATAAGCAGTAATAACTGAAGCAGTTAATGTTAAACAGTAACTAACAACTTATTAGTCACTTTGCTTGTCCCTTCCCATCAAAAAGTACAGCCTACAACGTGTTTTAGCGATTTGATCTACCAACTGATAATATCACTTGATATGATAAGCAGTAATAAGTGAAGTAGTTAATGTTAAACAGTAAGTAACAAACTTGTTAGTCACTTTGCTTGTCCGTTCCCATCAAAAGTACAGCCTACAACGTGTTTTAGCGATTTGATCTACCAACTGATAATATCACTTGATATGATAAGCAGTAATAAGTGAAGTAGTTAATGTTAAACAGTAAGTAACAAACTTGTTAGTCACTTTCCCTGTCCCTTCCCATCGAAAAGTACAGCCTACAACGTGTTTTAGCGATTCGATCTACCAACTGATAATATCATTTGATATGATAAGCAGTAATAACTGAAGCAGTTAATGTAAAACAGTAAATAACAACTTATTAGTCACTTTGCTTGTCCCTTCCCATCAAAAAGTACAGCCTACAACGTGTTTTAGCGATTTGATCTACCAACTGATAGTATCACTTGATATGATAAGCAGTAATAAGTGAAGTAGTTAATGTTAAACAGTAAGTAACAAACTTGTTTTTCACTTTGCTTGTCCCTTCCCATCAAAAAGTACAGCCTACAACGTGTTTTAGCGATTTGATCTACCAACTGATAATATCACTTGATATGATAAGCAGTAATAAGTGAAGTAGTTAATGTTAAACAGTAAGTAACAAACTTGTTAGTCACTTTCCCTGTCCCTTCCCATCAAAAAGTACAGCCTACAACGTGTTTTAGCGATTTGATCTACCAACTGATAATATCACTTGATATGATAAGCAGTAATAAGTGAAGTAGTTAATGTTAAACAGTAAGTAACAAACTTCTTAGTCACTTTGCTTGTCCATTCCCATCAAAAAGTACAGCCTACAACGTGTTTTAGCGATTTGATCTACCAACTGATAATATTACTTGATATGATAAGCAGTAATAACTGAGGCAGTTAATGTTAAACAGTAAGTAACAACTTATTAGTCACTTTGCTTGTCCCTTCCCATCAGAAAGTACAGCCTACAACGTGTTTTAGCGATTTGATCTACCAACTGATAATATCACTTGATATGATAAGCAGTAATAAGTGAAGTAGTTAATGTTAAACAGTAAGTAACAACTTATTAGTCACTTTGCTTGTCCCTTCCCATCAGAAAGTACAGCCTACAACGTGTTTTAGCGATTTGATCTACCAACTGATAATATCACTTGATATGATAAGCAGTAATAAGTGAAGTAGTTAATGTTAAACAGTAACTAACAACTTATTAGTCACTTTGCTTGTCCCTTCTCATCAAAAAGTACAGCCTACAACGTGTTTTAGCGATTTGATCTACCAACTGATAGTATCACTTGATATGATAAGCAGTAATAAGTGAAGTAGTTAATGTTAAACAGTAAGTAACAAACTTGTTAGTCACTTTCCCTGTCCCTTCCCATCGAAAAGTACAGCCTACAACGTGTTTTAGCGATTTGATCTACCGACTGATAATATCCCTTGATATGATAAGCAGTAATAAGCGAAACAGTTAATGTTAAACACTAAGTAACAAACTTGTAAGTCACTTTGCCTGTCCCTTCCCATCAAAAGTACAGCCTACAACGTGTTTTAGAGATTTGATCTACCAACTGATAATATCACTTGATATGATAAGCAGTAATAAGTGAAGTAGTTAATGTTAAACAGTAAGTAACAAACTTGTTAGTCACTTTCCCTGTCCCTTCCCATCGAAAAGTACAGCCTACAACGTGTTTTAGCGATTTGATCTACCAACTGATAATATCATTTGATATGATAAGCAGTAATAAGTGAAGTAGTTAATGTTAAACAGTAAGTAACAAACTTGTTAGTCACTTTCCCTGTCCCTTCCCATCGAAAAGTACAGCCTAAAACGTGTTTTAGCGATTTGGTCTACCAACTGATAATATCACTTGATATGATAAGCAGTAATAACTGAAGCAGGTAATGTTAAACAGTAAGTAACAAACTTGTTAGTCACTTTCCCTGTCCCTTCCCATCAAAAAGTACAGCCTACAACGTGTTTTAGCGATTTGATCTACCAACTGATAATATCACTTGATATGATAAGCAGTAATAAGTGAAGTAGTTAATGTTAAACAGTAAGTAACAAACTTGTTAGTCACTTTCCCTGTCCCTTCCCATCAAAAAGTACAGCCTACAACGTGTTTTAGCGATTTGATCTACCAACTGATAATATCACTTGATATGATAAGCAGTAATAACTGAAGCAGTTAATGTTAAACAGTAAGTAACAACTTATTAGTCACTTTGCTTGTCCATTCCCATCAAAAAGTACAGCCTACAACGTGTTTTAGCGATTTGATCTACCAACTGATAATATCACTTGATATGATAAGCAGTAATAAGTGAAGTAGTTAATGTTAAACAGTAAGTAACAAACTTGTTAGTCACTTTGCTTGTCCCTTCCCATCAAAAAGTACAGCCTACAACGTGTTTTAGCGATTTGATCTACCAACTGATAATATCACTTGATATGATAAGCAGTAATAAGTGAAGCAGTTAATGTTAAATAGTAAGTAATAAACTTGTTAGTCACTTTCTTGTCCCTTCCCATCGAAAAGCACATCCTGCAACGTGTTTTAGCGATTTGATCTACCAACTGATAATATCACTTGATATGATAAGCAGTAATAACTGAAGCAGTTAATGTAAAACAGTAAATAACAACTTATTAGTCACTTTGCTTGTCCCTTCCCATCAAAAAGTACAGCCTACAACGTGTTTTAGCGATTTGATCTACCAACTGATAGTATCACTTGATATGATAAGCAGTAATAAGTGAAGTAGTTAATGTTAAACAGTAAGTAACAAACTTGTTTTTCACTTTGCTTGTCCCTTCCCATCAAAAACTACAGCCTACAACGTGTTTTAGCGATTTGATCTACCAACTGATAATATCACTTGATATGATAAGCAGTAATAAGTGAAGTAGTTAATGTTAAACAGTAAGTCACAAACTTGTTAGTCACTTTGCTTGTCCCTTCCCATCGAAAAGTACAGCCTACAACGTGTTTTAGCGATTTGATCTACCAACTGATAATATCACTTGATATGATAAGCAGTAATAAGTGAAGTAGTTAATGTTAAACAGTAAGTAACAAACTTGTTAGTCACTTTCCCTGTCCCTTCCCATCAAAAAGTACAGCCTACAACGTGTTTTAGCGATTTGATCTACCAACTGATAATATCACTTGATATGATAAGCAGTAATAACTGAAGCAGTTAATGTTAAACAGTAAGTAACAACTTATTAGTCACTTTGCTTGTCCCTTCCCATCAAAAAGTACAGCCTACAACGTGTTTTAGCGATTTGATCTACCAACTGATAATATCACTTGATATGATAAGCAGTAATAAGTGAAGTAGTTAATGTTAAACAGTAAGTAACAAACTTGTTAGTCACTTTGCTTGTCCCTTCCCATCAGAAAGTACAGCCTACAACGTGTTTTAGCGATTTGATCTACCAACTGATAATATCACTTGGTATGATAAGCAGTAATAACTGAAGCAGTTAATGTAAAACAGTAAATAACAACTTATTAGTCACTTTGCTTGTCCCTTCCCATCAAAAAGTACAGCCTACAACGTGTTTTAGCGATTTGATCTACCAACTGATAGTATCACTTGATATGATAAGCAGTAATAAGTGAAGTAGTTAATGTTAAACAGTAAGTAACAAACTTGTTAGTCACTTTCCCTGTCCCTTCCCATCGAAAAGTACAGCCTACAACGTGTTTTAGCGATTTGATCTACCAACTGATAATATCATTTGATATGATAAGCAGTAATAAGTGAAGTAGTTAATGTTAAACAGTAAGTAACAAACTTGTTAGTCACTTTCCCTGTCCAATCCCATCAAAAGGAACAGCCTACGACGTATTTTAGCGATTTGGTCTACCAACTGATAATATCACTTGATATGATAAGCAGTAATAACTGAAGCAGTTAATGTTAAACAGTAAGTAACAACTTATTAGTCACTTTGCTTGTCCCTTCCCATCAAAAAGTACAGCCTACAACGTGTTTTAGCGATTTGATCTACCAACTGATAATATCACTTGATATGATAAGCAGTAATAAGTGAAGTAGTTAATGTTAAACAGTAAGTAACAAACTTGTTAGTCACTTTGCTTGTCCCTTCCCATCAAAAAGTACAGCCTACAACGTGTTTTAGCGATTTGATCTACCAACTGATAATATCACTTGATATGATAAGCAGTAATAAGTGAAGTAGTTAATGTTAAACAGTAAGTAACAAACTTGTTAGTCACTTTCCCTGTCCCTTCCCATCGAAAAGTACAGCCTAAAACGTGTTTTAGCGATTTGATCTACCAACTGATAATATCACTTGATATGATAAGCAGTAATAAGTGAAGTAGTTAATGTTAAACAGTAAGTAACAACTTATTAGTCACTTTGCTTGTCCATTCCCATCAAAAAGTACAGCCTACAACGTGTTTTAGCGATTTGATCTACCAACTGATAATATCACTTGATATGATAAGCAGTAATAACTGAAGCAGTTAATGTTAAACAGTAAGTAACAACTTATTAGTCACTTTGCTTGTCCCTTCCCATCAAAAAGTACAGCCTACAACGTGTTTTAGCGATTTGATCTACCAACTGATAATATCACTTGATATGATAAGCAGTAATAAGTGAAGTAGTTAATGTTAAACAGTAAGTAACAAACTTGTTAGTCACTTTCCCTGTCCCTTCCCATCAAAAAGTACAGCCTACAACGTGTTTTAGCGATTTGATCTACCAACTGATAATATCACTTGATATGATAAGCAGTAATAACTGAAGCAGTTAATGTTAAACAGTAAGTAACAAACTTATTAGTCACTTTGCTTGTCCCTTCCCATCAAAAAGTACAGCCTACAACGTGTTTTAGCGATTTGATCTACCAACTGATAATATCACTTGATATGATAAGCAGTAATAAGTGAAGTAGTTAATGTTAAACAGTAAGTAACAAACTTGTTAGTCACTTTGCTTGTCCCTTCCCATCGAAAAGTACAGCCTACAACGTGTTTTAGCGATTTGATCTACCAACTGATAATATCACTTGATATGATAAGCAGTAATAAGTGAAGTAGTTAATGTTAAACAGTAAGTAACAAACTTGTTAGTCACTTTCCCTGTCCCTTCCCATCAAAAAGTACAGCCTACAACGTGTTTTAGCGATTTGATCTACCAACTGATAATATCACTTGATATGATAAGCAGTAATAACTGAAGCAGTTAATGTTAAACAGTAACTAACAACTTATTAGTCACTTTGCTTGTCCCTTCCCATCAAAAAGTACAGCCTACAACGTGTTTTAGCGATTTGATCTACCAACTGATAATATCACTTGATATGATAAGCAGTAATAAGTGAAGTAGGTAATGTTAAACAGTAAGTAACAAACTTGTTAGTCACTTTCCCTGTCCCTTCCCATCAAAATACAGCCTACAACGTGTTTTAGCGATTTGATCTACCAACTGATAATATCACTTGATATGATAAGCAGTAATGAGTGAAGTAGTTAATGTTAAACAGTTAGTAACAAACTTGTTAGTCACTTTGCTTGTCCCTTCCCATCAAAAAGTAAAGCCTACAACGTGTTTTAGCGATTTGATCTACCAACTGATAATATCACTTGATATGATAAGCAGTAATAAGTGAAGTAGTTAATGTTAAACAGTAAGTAACAAACTTGTTAGTCACTTTGCTTGTCCCTTCCCATCAAAAAGTACAGCCTACAACGTGTTTTAGCGATTTGATCTACCAACTGATAATATCACTTGATATGATAAGCTGTAATAAGTGAAGTACTTACTCTTAAACAGAAAGTAACAAACTTGTTAGTCACTTTGCTTGTCCCTTCCCATCAAAAGTACAGCCTACAACGTGTTTTAGAGATTTGATCTACCAACTGATAATATCACTTGATATGATAAGCAGTAATAAGTGAAGTAGTTAATGTTAAACAGTTAGTAACAAACTTGTTAGTCACTTTGCTTGTCCCTTCCCATCAAAAAGTACAGCCTACAACGTGTTTTAGCGATTTGATCTACCAACTGATAATATCACTTGATATGATAAGCAGTAATAAGTGAAGTAGTTAATGTTAAACAGTTAGTAACAAACTTGTTAGTCACTTTGCTTGTCCCTTCCCATCAAAAAGTACAGCCTACAACGTGTTTTAGCGATTTGATCTACCAACTGATAATATCACTTGATATGATAAGCAGTAATAAGTGAAGTAGTTAATGTTAAACAGTAAGTAACAAACTTGTTAGTCACTTTCCCTGTCCCTTCCCATCAAAAAGTACAGCCTACAACGTGTTTTAGCGATTTGATCTACCAACTGATAATATCACTTGATATGATAAGCAGTAATAAGTGAAGTAGTTAATGTTAAACAGTAAGTAACAAACTTGTTAGTCACTTTCCCTGTCCCTTCCCATCGAAAAGTACAGCCTACAACGTGTTTTAGCGATTTGATCTACCAACTGATAATATCACTTGATATGATAAGCAGTAATAACTGAAGCAGTTAATGTTAAACAGTAAGTAACAACTTATTAGTCACTTTGCTTGTCCATTCCCATCAAAAAGTACAGCCTACAACGTGTTTTAGCGATTTGATCTACCAACTGATAATATCACTTGATATGATAAGCAGTAATAAGTGAAGTAGTTAATGTTAAACAGTAAGTAACAAACTTGTTAGTCACTTTGCTTGTCCCTTCCCATCAAAAAGTACAGCCTACAACGTGTTTTAGCGATTTGATCTACCAACTGATAATATCACTTGATATGATAAGCAGTAATAAGTGAAGTAGTTAATGTTAAACAGTAAGTAACAAACTTGTTAGTCACTTTCCCTGTCCCTTCCCATCAAAAAGTACAGCCTACAACGTGTTTTAGCGATTTGATCTACCAACTGATAATATCACTTGATATGATAAGCAGTAATAACTGAAGCAGTTAATGTTAAACAGTAAGTAACAACTTATTAGTCACTTTGCTTGTCCCTTCCCATCAAAAAGTACAGCCTACAACGTGTTTTAGCGATTTGATCTACCAACTGATAATATCACTTGATATGATAAGCAGTAATAACTGAAGCAGTTAATGTTAAACAGTAAGTAACAACTTATTAGTCACTTTGCTTGTCCCTTCCCATCAAAAAGTACAGCCTACAACGTGTTTTAGCGATTTGATCTACCAACTGATAATATCACTTGATATGATAAGCAGTAATAAGTGAAGTAGTTAATGTTAAACAGTAAGTAAGAAACTTGTTAGTCACTTTCCTTGTCCCTTCCCATCGAAAAGTACAGCCTACAACGTGTTTTAGAGATTTGATCTACCAACTGATAATATCACTTGATATGATAAGCAGTAATAAGTGAAGTAGTTAATGTTAAACAGTTAGTAACAAACTTGTTAGTCACTTTGCTTGTCCCTTCCCATCAAAAAGTACAGCCTACAACGTGTTTTAGCGATTTGATCTACCAACTGATAATATCACTTGATATGATAAGCTGTAATAAGTGAAGTAGTTAATCTTAAACAGTAAGTAACAAACTTGTTAGTCACTTTCCTTGTCCCTTCCCATCGAAAAGTACAGCCTACAACGTGTTTTAGAGATTTGATCTACCAACTGATAATATCACTTGATATGATAAGCAGTAATAAGTGAAGTAGTCAATGTTAAACAGTAAGTAATAAATTTGTTAGTCACTTTCCTTGTCCCTTCCCAACGAAAAGTAAAGCCTACAACGTGTTTTAGCGATTTGATCTGCCAACTGATAATATCACTTGATATAAGCAGTAATAAGTGAAGTAGTTAATGTTAAACAGCAATTAACAAACTTGTTAGTCACTTTGCTTGTCCCTTCCCATCAAAAAGTACAGCCTACAACGTGTTTTAGCGATTTGATCTACCAACTGATAATATCACTTGATATGATAAGCAGTAATAACTGAAGCAGTTAATGTTAAACAGTAACTAACAACTTATTAGTCACTTTGCTTGTCCCTTCCCATCAAAAAGTACAGCCTACAACGTGTTTTAGCGATTTGATCTACCAACTGATAATATCACTTGATATGATAAGCAGTAATAAGTGAAGTAGTTAATGTTAAACAGTAAGTAACAAACTTGTTAGTCACTTTGCTTGTCCATTCCCATCAAAAGTACAGCCTACAACGTGTTTTAGCGATTTGATCTACCAACTGATAATATCACTTGATATGATAAGCAGTGATAAGTAAAGTAGGTAATGTTAAACAGTAAGTAACAAACTTGTTAGTCACTTTGCTTGTCCCTTCCCATCAGAAAGTACAGCCTACAACGTGTTTTAGCGATTTGATCTACCAACTGATAATATCACTTGATATGATAAGCAGTAATGAGTGAAGTAGTTAATGTTAAGCAGTAAGTAACAAACTTGTTTTTCACTTTGCTTGTCCCTTCCCATCAAAAAGTACAGCCTACAACGTGTTTTAGCGATTTAATCTACCAACTGATAATATCACTTGATATGATAAGCAGTAATAACTGAGGCAGTTAATGTTAAACAGTAAGTAACAACTTATTAGTCACTTTGCTTGTCCCTTCCCATCAGAAAGTACAGCCTACAACGTGTTTTAGCGATTTGATCTACCAACTGATAATATCACTTGATATGATAAGCAGTAATAAGTGAAGTAGTTAATGTTAAACAGTAAGTAACAAACTTGTTAGTCACTTTGCTTGTCCCTTCCCATCAAAAAGTACAGCCTACAACGTGTTTTAGCGATTTGATCTACCAACTGATAATATCACTTGATATGATAAGCAGTAATAACTGAAGCAGTTAATGTTAAACAGTAAGTAACAACTTATTAGTCACTTTGCTTGTCCATTCCCATCAAAAAGTACAGCCTACAACGTGTTTTAGCGATTTGATCTACCAACTGATAATATCACTTGATATGATAAGCAGTAATAAGTGAAGTAGTTAATGTTAAACAGTAAGTAACAAACTTGTTAGTCACTTTCCCTGTCCCTTCCCATCAAAAAGTACAGCCTACAACGTGTTTTAGCGATTTGATCTACCAACTGATAATATCACTTGATATGATAAGCAGTAATAAGTGAAGTAGTTAATGTTAAACAGTAAGTAACAAACTTGTTAGTCACTTTGCTTGTCCCTTCCCATCGAAAAGTACAGCCTACAACGTGTTTTAGCGATTTGATCTACCAACTGATAATATCATTTGATATGATAAGCAGTAATAAGTGAAGTAGTTAATGTTAAACAGTAAGTAACAAACTTGTTAGTCACTTTCCCTGTCCCTTCCCATCGAAAAGTACAGCCTAAAACGTGTTTTAGCGATTTGGTCTACCAACTGATAATATCACTTGATATGATAAGCAGTAATAAGTGAAGTAGTTAATGTTAAACAGTAAGTAACAACTTATTAGTCACTTTGCTTGTCCATTCCCATCAAAAAGTACAGCCTACAACGTGTTTTAGCGATTTGATCTACCAACTGATAATATCACTTGATATGATAAGCAGTAATAAGTGAAGTAGTTAATGTTAAACAGTAAGTAACAAACTTGTTAGTCACTTTGCTTGTCCCTTCCCATCAAAAAGTACAGCCTACAACGTGTTTTAGCGATTTGATCTACCAACTGATAATATCACTTGATATGATAAGCAGTAATGAGTGAAGTAGTTAATGTTAAACAGTAAGTAACAAACTTGTTAGTCACTTTCCCTGTCCCTTCCCATCGAAAAGTACAGCCTAAAACGTGTTTTAGCGATTTGGTCTACCAACTGATAATATCACTTGATATGATAAGCAGTAATAAGTGAAGTAGTTAATGTTAAACAGTAAGTAACAACTTATTAGTCACTTTGCTTGTCCATTCCCATCAAAAAGTACAGCCTACAACGTGTTTTAGCGATTTGATCTACCAACTGATAATATCACTTGATATGATAAGCAGTAATAAGTGAAGCAGTTAATGTTAAATAGTAAGTAATAAACTTGTTAGTCACTTTCTTGTCCCTTCCCATCGAAAAGCACATCCTGCAACGTGTTTTAGCGATTTGATCTACAAACTGATAATATCACTTGATATGATAAGCAGTAATAAGTGAAGTAGTTAATGTTAAACAGCAAGTAACAAACTTGTTAGTCACTTTCCTTGTCCCTTCCCATCAAAAAGTACAGCCTACAACGTGTTTTAGCGATTTGATCTACCAACTGATAATATCACTTGATATGATAAGCAGTAATAAGTGAAGTAGTTAATGTTAAACAGTAAGTAACAAACTTGTTAGTAACTTCTCCTGTCCCTTCCCATCGAAAAGTACAGCCTACAACGTGTTTTAGCGATTTGATCTACCAACTGATAATATCACTTGATATGATAAGCAGTAATAACTGAAGCAGTTAATGTTAAACAGTAAGTAACAACTTATTAGTCACTTTGCTTGTCCCTTCCCATCAAAAAGTACAGCCTACAACGTGTTTTAGCGATTTGATCTACCAACTGATAATATCACTTGATATGATAAGCAGTAATAAGTGAAGTAGTTAATGTTAAACAGTAAGTAACAACTTATTAGTCACTTTGCTTGTCCCTTCCCATCAGAAAGTACAGCCTACAACGTGTTTTAGCGATTTGATCTACCAACTGATAATATCACTTGATATGATAAGCAGTAATAAGTGAAGTAGTTAATGTTAAACAGTAAGTAACAAACTTGTTAGTCACTTTCCCTGTCCCTTCCCATCAAAAAGTACAGCCTACAACGTGTTTTAGCGATTTGATCTACCAACTGATAATATCACTTGATATGATAAGCAGTAATAACTGAAGCAGTTAATGTTAAACAGTAAGTAACAACTTATTAGTCACTTTGCTTGTCCCTTCCCATCAAAAAGTACAGCCTACAACGTGTTTTAGCGATTTGATCTACCAACTGATAATATCACTTGATATGATAAGCAGTAATAAGTGAAGTAGTTAATGTTAAACAGTAAGTAACAACTTCTTAGTCACTTTGCTTGTCCATTCCCATCAAAAAGTACAGCCTACAACGTGTTTTAGCGATTTGATCTACCAACTGATAATATCACTTGATATGATAAGCAGTAATAAGTGAAGTAGTTAATGTTAAACAGTAAGTAACAAACTTGTTAGTCACTTTCCCTGTCCCTTCCCATCAAAAAGTACAGCCTACAACGTGTTTTAGCGATTTGATCTACCAACTGATAATATCACTTGATATGATAAGCAGTAATAAGTGAAGCAGTTAATGTTAAACAGTAAGTAATAAACTTGTTAGTCACTTTCCTTGTCCCTTCCCATCAAAAAGTACAGCCTACAACGTGTTTTAGCGATTTGATCTACCAACTGATAATATCACTTGATATGATAAGCAGTAATAACTGAAGCAGTTAATGTTAAACAGTAAGTAACAACTTATTAGTCACTTTGCTTGTCCCTTCCCATCAAAAAGTACAGCCTACAACGTGTTTTAGCGATTTGATCTACCAACTGATAATATCACTTGATATGATAAGCAGTAATAAGTGAAGTAGTTAATGTTGAACAGTAAGTAACAAACTTGTTTTTCACTTTGCTTGTCCCTTCCCGTCAAAAAGTACAGCCTACAACGTGTTTTAGCGATTTGATCTACCAACTGATAATATCACTTGATATGATAAGCAGTAATAAGTGAAGTAGTTAATGTTAAACAGTAAGTAACAAACTTGTTAGTCACTTTGCTTGTCCCTTCCCATCAAAAAGTACAGCCTACAACGTGTTTTAGCGATTTGATCTACCAACTGATAATATCACTTGATATGATAAGCACTAATAAGTGAAGTAGTTAATGTTAAACAGTTAGTAACAATCTTGTTAGTCACTTTGCTTGTCCCTTCCCATCAAAAAGTACAGCCTACAACGTGTTTTAGCGATTTGATCTACCAACTGATAATATCACTTGATATGATAAGCAGTAATAAGTGAAGTAGTTAATGTTAAACAGTAAGTAATAAACTTGTTAGTCACTTTCTTGTCCCTTCCCATCGAAAAGCACATCCTGCAACGTGTTTTAGCGATTTGATCTACAAACTGATAATATCACTTGATATGATAAGCAGTAATAACTGAAGCAGGTAATGTTAAACAGTAAGTAACAACTTATTAGTCACTTTGCTTGTCCCTTCCCATCGAAAAGTACAGCCTACAACGTGTTTTAGCGATTTGATCTACCAACTGATAATATCACTTGATATGATAAGCAGTAATAAGTGAAGCAGTTAATGTTAAACAGTAAGTAACAAACTTGTTTTTCACTTTGCTTGTCCCTTCCCATCAAAAAGTACAGCCTACAACGTGTTTTAGCGATTTGATCTACCAACTGATAATATCACTTGATATGATAAGCAGTAATAAGTGAAGTAGTTAATGTTAAACAGTAAGTAACAAACTTGTTAGTCACTTTCCCTGTCCCTTCCCATCAAAAAGTACAGCCTACAACGTGTTTTAGCGATTTGATCTACCAACTGATAATATCACTTGATATGATAAGCAGTAATAAGTGAAGTAGTTAATGTTAAACAGTAAGTAACAAACTTGTTAGTCACTTTGCTTGTCCCTTCCCATCAAAAAGTACAGCCTACAACGTGTTTTAGCGATTTGATCTACCAACTGATAATATCACTTGATATGATAAGCAGTAATAAGTGAAGTAGTTAATGTTAAACAGTAAGTAACAAACTTGTTAGTCACTTTGCTTGTCCCTTCCCATCAGAAAGTACAGCCTACAACGTGTTTTAGCGATTTGATCTACCAACTGATAATATCACTTGATATGATAAGCAGTAATAAGTGAAGTAGTTAATGTTAAACAGTAAGTAACAAACTTGTTAGTCACTTTCCCTGTCCCTTCCCATCAAAAAGTACAGCCTACAACGTGTTTTAGCGATTTGATCTACCAACTGATAATATCACTTGATATGATAAGCAGTAATAACTGAAGCAGTTAATGTTAAACAGTAAGTAACAACTTATTAGTCACTTTGCTTGTCCATTCCCATCAAAAAGTACAGCCTACAACGTGTTTTAGCGATTTGATCTACCAACTGATAAAATCACTTGATATGATAAGCAGTAATAACTGAAGCAGTTAATGTTAAACAGTAACTAACAACTTATTAGTCACTTTGCTTGTCCCTTCCCATCAAAAAGTACAGCCTACAACGTGTTTTAGCGATTTGATCTACCAACTGATAATATCACTTGATATGATAAGCAGTAATAAGTGAAGTAGTTAATGTTAAACAGTAAGTAACAAACTTGTTAGTCACTTTCCCTGTCCCTTCCCATCAAAAAGTACAGCCTACAACGTGTTTTAGCGATTTGATCTACCAACTGATAATATCACTTGATATGATAAGCAGTAATAAGTGAAGTAGTTAATGTTAAACAGTAAGTAACAAACTTGTTAGTCACTTTGCTTGTCCCTTCCCATCGAAAAGTACAGCCTACAACGTGTTTTAGCGATTTGATCTACCAACTGATAATATCACTTGATATGATAAGCAGTAATAACTGAAGCAGTTAATGTTAAACAGTAAGTAACAACTTATTAGTCACTTTGCTTGTCCATTCCCATCAAAAAGTACAGCCTACAACGTGTTTTAGCGATTTGATCTACCAACTGATGATATTACTTGATATGATAAGCAGTAATAACTGAGGCAGTTAATGTTAAACAGTAAGTAACAACTTATTAGTCACTTTGCTTGTCCCTTCCCATCAGAAAGTACAGCCTACAACGTGTTTTAGCGATTTGATCTACCAACTGATAATATCACTTGATATGATAAGCAGTAATAAGTGAAGTAGGTAATGTTAAACAGTAAGTAACAAACTTGTTAGTCACTTTCCCTGTCCCTTCCCATCAAAAAGTACAGCCTACAACGTGTTTTAGCGATTTGATCTACCAACTGATAATATCACTTGATATGATAAGCAGTAATAACTGAAGCAGTTAATGTTAAACAGTAAGTAACAACTTATTAGTCACTTTGCTTGTCCCTTCCCATCAGAAAGTACAGCCTACAACGTGTTTTAGCGATTTGATCTACCAACTGATAATATCACTTGATATGATAAGCAGTAATAAGTGAAGTAGTTAATGTTAAACAGTAAGTAACAAACTTGTTAGTCACTTTGCTTGTCCCTTCCCATCGAAAAGTACAGCCTACAACGTGTTTTAGCGATTTGATCTACCAACTGATAATATCACTTGATATGATAAGCAGTAATAAGTGAAGTAGTTAATGTTAAACAGTAAGTAACAAACTTGTTAGTCAATTTCTTGTCCCTTCCCATCGAAAAGTACAGCCTACAACGTGTTTTAGCGATTTGATCTACCAACTGATAATATCACTTGATATGATAAGCAGTAATAACTGAAGCAGTTAATGTTAAACAGTAAGTAACAACTTATTAGTCACTTTGCTTGTCCCTTCCCATCAAAAAGTACAGCCTACAACGTGTTTTAGCGATTTGATCTACCAACTGATAATATCACTTGATATGATAAGCAGTAATAAGTGAAGTAGTTAATGTTAAACAGTAAGTAACAAACTTATTAGTCACTTTGCTTGTCCCTTCCCATCAAAAGTACAGCCTACAACGTGTTTTAGCGATTTGATCTACCAACTGATAATATCACTTGATATGATAAGCAGTAATAAGTGAAGTAGTTAATGTTAAACAGTAAGTAACAAACTTGTTAGTCACTTTCCCTGTCCCTTCCCATCAAAAAGTACAGCCTACAACGTGTTTTAGCGATTTGATCTACCAACTGATAATATCACTTGATATGATAAGCAGTAATAAGTGAAGTAGTTAATGTTAAACAGTAAGTAACAACTTATTAGTCACTTTGCTTGTCCCTTCCCATCAAAAAGTACAGCCTACAACGTGTTTTAGCGATTTGATCTACCAACTGATAGTATCACTTGATATGATAAGCAGTAATAAGTGAAGTAGTTAATGTTAAACAGTAAGTAACAAACTTGTTAGTCACTTTCCCTGTCCCTTCCCATCGAAAAGTACAGCCTACAACGTGTTTTAGCGATTTGATCTACCAACTGATAATATCATTTGATATGATAAGCAGTAATAAGTGAAGTAGTTAATGTTAAACAGTAAGTAACAAACTTGTTAGTCACTTTCCCTGTCCCTTCCCATCGAAAAGTACAGCCTAAAACGTGTTTTAGCGATTTGGTCTACCAACTGATAATATCACTTGATATGATAAGCAGTAATAAGTGAAGTAGTTAATGTTAAACAGTAGGTACTCATTGTCTACCTACTCACCAGCCTGCTTATCTATCCACATACCAACTTACCTGCCTGTACAACTGATCGCCTGCGACCATTGGCAGTGGCCACTACTAAGGGTGCGCAACGCACGAGGAGCGAAGCTCGAAGCACGAAGCGCGAAGCAGGAAGCAGCAACAAGTTACACGCACAACAAGAATTTTGATAAGGTTTCGCCGATCTAACTTTGTTAGTTTTGAACCGATTTGGCTCAAATTTCGTCAGCATGTGCCTCCTGGACCCTCTCACCTATATCCCGATGGAAATCTCTGGAGAATTTGTTTAACAGGTTTTATTAACTACTTTACAGAATTCTAAGTGATCACAAGTACCGGGCAAAACCAAACCTCTCCAGCTGCTTCGCGGCTGGAGCGATTCCGAACACAAACTGCATATCTATCAATAATTTGAATTCTGTAAGTGTTTGTCTTAAAAAGCGGAGAAGAAGATATAACAAACCAGAAGAGAATCGTGTATTATTTTGCTCCAGAAATTCGACAGAACATGCACTTCGTTTTTTTTTTGGTGTCCGGTTTAGGCACCCCTGTTTGCCCTCTCTGCAACGTCCAACATGCACCCCCCCCCTAAGGTTAACCGGGACGCGTGCCCAGCCCTGGTGTGGAGAGAGATAATTGCACCCCGCCTCGTTGGCGAGGGCAGATCGTCGACGCCGCGTTGCGGAGAAGACTGTCGCGCCGGCGGCGAATGGGTTGAGCTCCGTCTCGAGCTGCTATCAGGGGCAATGAAGCTGAAACTTGGCAAACGAACTCCAGTAGACCTGAGCATCACCTCAAGCTATTATATCTTAAAGCTTCACGTTTGAGACCTTGAAATTCTTGTAGAAAACTGAAATTTTTTGTTCCTTTGTTTACTGACCATATATGCAGTAGAAATGTGTCCTTGCGATTCTACAAGATTCCGAACCAGTCAGCTTCAGGCAGTAGCTGAAATTTGAAAATTTCAATTTTCATTCTAGAGACCGAAAAATTCAATTTTCTGATTTAGGGACCACTCCAACAGTCGCCGGATCGGACCACAGCTCGAACGTGGTCCAACCCCAGATTTCTGTCGGGTCGAACCCTTCAGTATTGTTCCTCCACGTAGTCCCAAGTGAGACGACATGGGGGGAGAATGATTTTTACTTCTCCCCCCCCCCCCCACGTCGTCTCAGTTGGAAGAAGTGAGGGGCGAGAACGGGAAGGGGTTCGAGCCGACAGAAATCTGCGGTCGGACCCGTTGAGTTTCTGAGCAGTCATGAGTTTCGAATGTGTCGTTGAGATTCTACCAGCTTCCGAATTGGTCAGCTTCAGGCAGAAGCCGAAATTTAAAAATTTCAAACCTTATCCTGAAGACCGAAAAAATCAAATTACTGGTTTCAGGACTGGTCATGAAGTTCGAATGTGTCGTTGAGCTTCTACAAGGTTCCGAACTTGTCAGCTTCATGCAGAAGCTGAAATTCGAAAATTTTGAATTTCACTCCAAAAATTGAAATCCTTTTTTTTCTGGTGGTAAGTCCATCATGAGGTTTATATGTGTCGTGGAGGGTGTACTAAGTCGAAACTGATTAGCTTTACGTAGAAACTGAGATTTGAAATTTTCAATTTCCACTCTGAAGACTAAAATTTCCGCTTTTCATATTTTAGGATCTGCCATGAGGTCGTAATGCGGGTGTACCAGGTTCCAAACTGAACCAGTCCAACCTTCCAGTTTTATCCGTATCGCACTACACACATTTTCTGTCAGAATCGAACCTTTCGGTGAAGGTGAAATTCTCTGGACATTTGTTCTGCAAATGCACTTCTTCATCATGGCGCAATGTCACTGACCATTTGTCTAAAAACCGACTCAATGATTCAAATAATTTTCTTCTGCTGTCAAATTTTTATTGCATTCCATAAATTTAGAACGCTTTTCACATTCGAAAGCAAAGGGTGAATAATGTATTTTTTTAGAAAAAAAAATCGAATGAATGAGTCATTCGAATAATCCCTTCTTAAAGTTCTCAAATTTCAGACTTTTCAAATATAGCCACCTTTTAAATTTACCAAATGAGCGAGTGGATTCGAATGGGGCGTTTTCAAAACTTTCGAGGGATTGTTTTTTTTGGATAAGGCGTTTTTTAAATATTGAAAACGTGTATTCCATTCGACTGAAATGAATATTCGGGTACTTTAATCGGATTTCCTAAACTTATTATATTCGAATTCTTTAATCATTTCCGGATAACTAGGAAAAACCTTTTTACATTTTTTCCGAAGGCTGAGTATACGAATCGCGTGACCCGAATCTGGCGCATTACTTAAAATGCCGAATATCCAGTTTCCCGAATGAACCTAATAATAAGAGAAAACTGATTTTTTGAATTCCCGAATGAATGGAGTATTAGGCTTACCGAGTAATTTGGTTTCCGAAATCAGAAGAAATTTTGAAACCCGGAAATTTTGAAAATTTGAAAAAAAGTGGAAATTTTCGAATCAATCGAAAAATCGAGTATTCAGATTCAAATTATTCGTATTTGATATTACACGAAACAATACTATATTCGGTCGCAAGCCTCTGGGAAACTAATATAAGAAGCGCTGAAACCGCATATTAGATTTAAATGTGTAAATCTAAAGCAATCAAATTTTGCGGGAAGCAGAAACTATAAGACAGATGGAGGAGAAGTTTCTTTGAATTATTGAATGAATGTTCAGTGAGATTACTCAATGATGAAAAAATACATTCGCAGAATAAATATCTCGACAGTTTCACCTGAAAGGTTCGATTCTGACTGAAAATGTGTGTATTATGATATGGATAAGGCGAGCTCAACACAGGAGCCTACTTGAAAATCGCCAGAAAACGTCATAATTTAGTTGCACAGTTGTCAGCTACCCTTTCCAGTCTCGTTGTGACATCGTAGAAACATGGACAGTGCAAGACTCAGAGTCGACTGAACCGCAGGTTCTCATCAGCCCATAATTGCTGTATAAGGTCAACCTCGATGGCATGTTAATTCACACCGCATATGTATTATCCCACGGCGACCAGCAAATATTGACTTACTTTTGACTTAAAGGCAGTGGTCGCGATCAAATATGCTTGTCGTCTTTTTCTCTCCAAATCCTTTCCTGGGTCTCGAGTAGTAGGACCTATAAGAAAAAATCGCGAAAAAACCACTGTTTTGGGCCGAATCTGAAGCCTGAACTTTCTTGTCTTTTGATGGTGGACGAGCCTCTCCACATCATCGGCTTCGATGACCTCTTATATCAAGAACATCCAGCTAGCTTGAAATTGAATGTCAATCAATGAACCTTCAGAATTTATGTACACATCAGTCAAAAACATTGACTGAAGTGATGCTTTCATTATTCTCCTGTTTTTATTGGTTAGATTTGCATTTCTTTCGTCGTCTGAATGTCGATGATTTTTGACTGGTCGGCATGAGACTGCAGTCTGCTTTCGTCATCGCTGTGCACGTGTGCACAAACTAGCTTCTTCTGGGCCCTAGAAACTCTACTTGTAGACCGTTTTCACCGCGCTACCTGCATAGTTTTCAGCTGTTTTTGATCTAAGCTAATTTTTGTAGTTTTCTTCGATAACGGTTTTCATCGTGACCACTGGCTTTAATCGGTTGGCTTTCGCCTGACGCGGTCATTCCGCATCTTCACCGAGGTGTGCCGTCCTAGTAGTCAGCCGTGTCCATTTGTCACGGTCCTCAGCCACAATTTGAACACAATCCATCCATTGATCACTATTCCACTTCCTGCGAAGTAAAACATCGCGCCTGAATTGCCTTTCAATGCCGAGTGATTTCAAATCCTCCTTCACCACATCCGTCCAAAACTTTCGCCTACGTCCAGGCGGCCGTTTCCAGACAGGACTTGGAAGCATCCTTAGAGCGTGTTGAACAAGACGATCTGGCGGTCTTCTTAAAATATGCCCCAACAGACGAAGACGACCTTCCGTTGCCGCTTGAGATGGCATTGAGAGATGTTGGCACCTCCCTCGTGTCAAACGTAGATGTAAGGCGTCAATCTCGTTGTAGAGATCTTCGTTGTGGCACATCCGCGGCCAGAAATATCCGAGCAAACGTCTGAACAGCTTCCTCTCCGTGCAATCCAATTTTCCATCTGCGTCTTCGGTGCTGCCCACGTCTCCGGTCCGTACATCATGATAGGGCGAATAGCGGATAGGTAGACGCGCAACTTGACTTCCTTGGCGATGGGGGTAGACCACAAACACTTGGTTAGAGAATTGAATGCAGACGTAGCTTTCGCACATCGTTGTTGAATATCCGCTGCATAACTACCATCACTCTTCAGCAAACAGCCCAAATAACAGAAATCGTCCACCAGTTCGATACGTTGTCCGTCCACACGAACTCCCGTAGAAGGCCTCTGAGAGACCCACATCTGCTTGCATTTCTCGGGACGAAGACGAAGTCCATAGGCTGCGGCATACTTCGAAACGAGGTTCACAATCCTTTGCAGTTTTACGTTGTTTTCAGCGAATAACACAATGTCATCGGCGTACTCCAGGTCGACGAGGGAGCGTCCTGATGGTGTTAGGATCACATCCGCAGGAAACTGTTCTGCAACTCTACGTATGATGTCATCAACGGCGAAGTTGAATAGAAAAATCCTGCTACAGCTCATTGCCTTACTCCTGTTCTCACCTCGAAAGCTGACGTAAATCCGACAGGCGTACGAACTGCTGCTGTTGTTCCTTTGTTCATGTCCTCGATTAGTCGAACATACTTTTCCGGGACTCCATCGGCTCGCAGAGCGTTGAGCAATCGATCACGATGAGGAGAGTCGAATGCGGCTTCAAAGTTCAAAAAAGCAAGCTGTAATGGCTTCGAATACCGCTGCCACGATTCGATTACTCTTCTCACATCGAACACTTGGTCGATGGTCGATCTTCCAGGTCGAAAACCGGCTTGCTCATCTCTGGTCGTTCTTTCACGATGTTTGATGAGTCGCTCGAGAATGATACGTTCTAAAACCTTGTACATGACACGAAGTAGAGAGATTCCTCTGTAGTTCTTAGGATCCGTGACCGATAGCTTCTTGTGAAGAGGTACGATGATCGCATGTCTCCACGAATCGGGTATCCTTTCGCTCATCCATATAGCACGGATGGTGTTGGTCATTTCACGGATCCCAGACGGAGGAAGAGCTTTCAACATTTCAGCAGTGATGTTGTCATCTCCACCTGCCTTTCCATTCTTTATTTTCCGGACTCAATCCAAAACTTTAGACTCAGTCGGCGGTTCCTCACTGACATCGTAATGTGCTCTCTGAACATGCGGGAGCTCAGGTACTGATGGCGCTGGACGATTCAGTAGTGAACTGAAGTAATCCTTCCATATTAGCAGCATCGCATCACCAACAGCAACTCCATTGGTAGTGTTGAGGACGGCAGAACATCTCCTCATCTTGCCGCTAGACTGTCGTAACAACGTGTAAGCTTTCCTCGGGTTCTTCTCCTCCCAAACCGTCTCAAACTCCCTAGCTCTACACGTCCATTCTCGTTCGCGGTCACTTTGAAGCTGCAGACGCAACTTCCTCCTGAGACGCTTCTCCTCCACGAAGTTTCCTGCAGTTCGGAGAGCACATACTCTGTTGTAGGTAGATGTTGTTTCTTCTGAGACGTAGGCGAACTTCTTCTTAGGCTGTACAACCGGGAGTGCCTCTTTCGAAGCGTCCTGGATGCACTTGACGAAAGAGTCCGCGTCGCAAGGTTTCTTCTTAGTCCGTACTCCAATATGAACAGAAACGCGTTGTCGGAATTTCCTTCTGCATTCTTCATCCCTGAGACTTGTCGTATCAATCCTCTGGAGAGGCTTAGCCCCTCGCTTCCTCTTATGAATCCTCGCAGTGAAGTTCAACAGAACTGGACGGTGATCCGAATCGAATGCGACATCCCACACAGCTCTAGATCTTCGAATGTCCTATACTGGAATATTCCTCGTCAGGACATAGTCGAGCTGTATTTTCAAAGTTGTCATCTTCCGCTTCCGCTGCTCTTCCAGAGATAGCTGGGTTGGTCCCTGCCACGTGAGCTGAAGGCGGCGATGATTCCTCTTCAATGTCGATGCAATAATCAGACCACTGCGTTCACACAAGTCGACGAGGCGGTAGCCATTGTCCGATGTTTGCTCCACTGGGAAGAACCATTTACCGAGTACTTCGGATTCCTGATCAAGTCCCATCTTCGTGTTTGCGTCGATTCCCACTACAACAGCATGTTTACAAGGTATCCTGGCTAGCAACGTATTGAGTTTCTCGTAGAAGGCATCCTTGGAATTGTCTTCGGCGGTTTCGGTGGGGGCATGAGCACTTTTTATCCACAGATTGAATCCTCTGTGATCCCGCAGTCGCACAAATGCATTCCTACACGACGTTGAGCCGAATTCCTCGATCATACCATTGTAGTCCTTCCTTACAGCTATCGCACAGCCTCCCACTCTCCTATCATCAGCGTCACCACAGTAGATGACGTACTCTACCACGTTGATGACGGGTCTATCCTTGAAGCGAGTTTTCTGCAAAGCAGCAAGCAGTGGATGGAAGTAGCTCAGAAGATTGGACAGCGCAGATTGTTGGATATCCCTCGACTATGACCGGCAATTCAAGGTGGCGAAATTGTGGCTTGTGGCCAAAGACTCCATGAACTCCCTAAGTACGGATCCTAAGGTGTTATGGACCAGAGGCCTTAGTGTGCCGGACGACAACACCTTTATGCAATGTGCGGGATACTTTCGCGATATAGTTGTGCACGCTATATCGCTCGAACGTTCCCTGTGTACACTCAAACGTCTGCTGGGTTCAGTAGAAGCAGGGGCACGCACGAGCAGGCACCAACAGACTTGTATACACACCCAGCAAATATTAATAAAACTAAGTTCCCTGGTAGATATAGGAATGCGACCCAGAGAATAATAACCTTTCAAATATATGGTAATTTTTTTATTATCGAGTTTGATAATGTTCCACGATTCTGCGTTGCGTGAAAAATATTTTAACTAAATGATTTAATTGGTTCAGTTCGAAACCGGGTACTTCTCCTGTAGCGGATTCCAACCTCGTGACAGGTTAGAAAACCAGAAGTTAGTCTTCAAAAAACTTTAAGATTTTTTAATATCAGCTTCTGCGTGCAACTAACCATATCGGGACCTGGTACAACCTGAACGACACATTTCAACCTCTTGAGCAGTCCTAAAACCAGAAAATTGAAATTTTTGGACTTCCGGATGAAAATTGAAATTTTCAAATTTCAGCTTCTGCGTGAAGCTGACCGGTTCGGAACCTGGTAGAATCTCAACGACACATTTGAATCTCTTGACCAGTCTCAAAACCAGAAAACTGAATTTTTTACTCTTCAGGGTGAAATTTTAAATTTCTAAATTTCGGCTTCTGCGTGAAGCTGACCAGTTCAGAACCTTGTAGAATCTATCCGACACATTCAAACCTCATGACTGGTCTTGAAAACAGAAATTTAAAATTTTCGTCCTTCAGGAGGAAAATCAAAACTTTTAAATTTCAGCTTCTACCTGAAGCTGACTGGTTTGGAATCTTGTCGAATCCCAAGAACACATTTCTACCGCATATTTGGTCAGTAAACAAAGAAACTAAAAATTTCAGTTTTCTACAAGAATTTCAAGGTTTCAAGCGTGAAGCTTTAAGATATATCAGTTTGAAGGTGAAGCTCAGATCTGCTGGAGTTTATTTGAAAAGGTTTCAGCTTCATTGCCCCTGATAGCAGCTCGAGACGGAGCTCAACCCACCCGCGACAGTCTTCTCCGCGACGCGGCGTCGACGATCTGCCGTCGCCAACGAGGCGGGGTGAAATTATCTCTCTCCCCACCATAAAACTTGCCCACTGGTACTGGCGGCAAACCCTTTTTGGGTGCCTAATGGTACGGACCGTTGTATCTAATTACAAGTTTTCTCGTATAATTATTTTGAACTCGCTCAAGTAACTCCTCATCTTTTTTTCTTGTGAGGATTAAATACTGATGTGCCACTTTCTACAATGGGCCTGACAAACGTTTTATAGGCTTGCAATAATACAAATCTGTTTTCGTGGGTAACCCCTTAAAAATTTGATAAGTCTTATTTAAGGCCCTTCTGCTAATCACTCTATAGTGTTCCCGAAAATCTAGCTTACTATCATAATGGAAACCTAAATCAACTATTCTGTCCGCCATTGGTATTATCGAACCATGCAGTTGATAGTTTGGAATAGATACGGAATTCCCGATTCTAAGAAACTTCGTCTTCTCTGGAGCTAATGGCAACTGCCAAGTGTTTGACCATTCCTCAATGCTGACGATTGCCCTCTGAAGGCAAAACGGGTCATCCTCCATGAATTCACAGTATATTTTGGGATCATCCGCGAACTGCTTACATTTTATTTCAGAGTTTGGGAGCAGAAGGGGACTATCGGCGGTATAAATTGTGAATAGAACGGGGGTAGAACCTTGCGGAACCCCACTCAATACGTTCTTAACTGATGACATCGCGTCTTTCACCTTTACTTGGGAGGTCCTACCAGTCAAATATTCACACAACCGTTTCTGCAAAAGTGGATGTAGACCAAGCAGATTAATTTTGTGGATCAGTTTTTTATGACTGACCCTATCGAAAGCCTTTGAAAAGTCAAAGAAGACTACGTCACAACATTTCTTCTTGTCAAGCAGGCTAGTTCAATCTTCTAAGCATTCCAACAAATTAGTATCTACTGACCTCCCTTTCACAAAACCATGCTGAGATTCAAGAATCAAAAGATTTTTTTCAATATGCTCCACAATAGGCTTTTTTATGATCTTCTCAAATATCCTGCAAAATAGAGATGTCACACTAACCGGCCGGTAGTGGGATGGCTCCGAAGCCGGCTACTATTTCAGGAGAGGTGTTACAAAAGAATGTTTCCATTTATCTGGGAGAACAGAAAACATGAGCGACTGGTTGTAGATGTACACCAAAGGTTGTGCAATAACGTGAGCTACATTTTTAACAAAGAGTAAAGGGACAAAATCAGGTGGCGTCGAATAAGACGTCTTACAGCTACGAATTACGTCAAGGATTTCACTTTCTTGAAACCAGGGAATGGTATCCATGCGATTGCAAATTTTAGGGTTAAACGGAGGTAATGCTCCATTATCTGGAGAATAGACTTTGTAGAATTCATCAGCTAAAAGATTTGCTTTTTCAGTACTTGATATTGCTCTACAGTCTTCAATAATAAGAACGCCAACCTCCTTCTTAGGCTTTAGTTTTGTATTCAAAAGTTTATGAAAACTGGTTTTTTGTCCTGATTCAATTATTTTTTCTCCAAGTTAGACTTATATTTTTCGAGTTTCTGATTGAATTTTTTGGAGAAAAGTTTATACTTCTCCCAGTCTCCGAAAGAGTTCGATTGTCGTGCTACATTGAAGAAACAAGAGCGATGATCAATCATATTTTGTAAATAATGAGGCAAGGTCGAAATGGAAATTTGGGCGTAGCCCGCATTGTTGCAGAAAGAGAGAGAGAGAGAGAGAGAGAGAGAGAGAGAAAGGGAGAGAGAAAGGGAGAGACAGAAGATTTCAAATCACAGTAGCGTTTAAATGCCTAAGAGCTCCAACACAATATATCTGAAAAGTTTTATAGTCTCGTCACAGGTTCTAGCCCGGGAAGAAACGTGCGTCGTTGACCGCACTAGCCGTTGATCCGTTCGCGGCTGGGAACGGTGTCCGACGCAGGCGCCGTTCAGTTTCCGGCTGAAATTTATGACGCAGGTACAGGCTATAAAACGGCGAAATTCACATGGTTGCTACGCGTGCTGGGGCGGTGCGGAGGTTATAGATAGTGAGAGAGAGGAGGGCAGTCGGAGGTAGAGGCATCGCGCGCGCCACTCGCGCCTCAAATGATTTGAATTACGATGTTTTATAGAGGGTAACATCGGCATCAGGGGTGTGCGGGAATTTCTGATTTCTGGCCGTTTTGGCCATTCTGTTTCTGTTTTCTGAAAAATCAGCGAAAATCAAAAAAAAATCTGAAAAAATCAAAGAAAACCAGCTCTGTGGAGCACTGTAGCTTATTAAAGGCAGTGTTCACGATGAAAATTGTTTTTCTGTTTACCCGCCTATCTTGAAAATGGCCCCACGTTGATTCCAATGATGTCTCTGAAATCGTACAAGACCTTCTGGGAATGGAGTTATGGCCCCTCAAAATTGAGCTAGGTAAATTGGTGGACGAGTTGTCCGAGGCTTGTAACTCCCGTTTTTTGCAGCCGATGTATGCGAGCTGACTTGAGTAAAGTGAGAAGTTGAGAATGAAGGGAAGAACGGGAGTCGGAGGGCGGTTTTTTGTGTTCATTTTTGTGATTGCTGCTGAAGGCAGGGTTCGTCATAAAAACGGTTGTTGTGGTAAACTCAAGAGAAAGTAGATCTGGTCATCACAAAACGAATATAGGTGAAAAGTCGGAGAAAAAACGCTCAGGAACAAGATATTTCTGGTTGTCAGCCTGCACGAAATTGACTATATTGACCACGAAATTGACTTGCTTTGCCATCTTTCGACTTGCTCTTACACCCTATTCGTACTTTTGCGAACCGGCGAATGTCGCGGATTGTCAGTAGAAAATGAGAAATCAGATGTTTGATAACTGAACCAGACATCTGAATTCTCATTTTTTACAGATTTTCCGCAGCATTTGCCGCTTCCGCAGAAGCATGAACATCTCTGCCAACGCGTAACTAGATGACTTCGAGGGTGCGGCCTTTGACGCCGTCCCATTCCATATAGCGAGAATACGGTAGCCAAAACCCTCATATTCTTGTGTCGAAGGTACAAGGGTGCAAATTCTGCGCGTATTCTACGTAAAAACGGAGGATAAATTCGACACATTGATCTCTCTGCCGCTCAACCCGTATATTCTCGCTATAATTTTGTAGCGCGAATCTACGGATTTCGCGACAACCAGTGCTGGAAGGCAATCTCAAACCCGCGCTGGCTACGCAGAACGCAGGGATGCCGTTCAAACAGTGTTGGCTCAGTCATTTCACTGATTGTGAGTGATTACTTGACACGCTGAGGCTTGTCGTGGACTAGTCGTGTTACGACATGTCCCTCTCTGGGAGGCATTGCCAAGATTAATTTTGACTGCTGGGATGTTGCAGGTCGTGGGGAAGAAACGACGAAGCGGTCGATCGCAGCTGGGATCGCTTTCCTAGTGCGGATCAGGACTAAGCGTGTCGATCGACCGAGTGCTGTGACGAGAAATTGCGTAGAATATGCGGGCGCTGTAGCTAAAATTTCACTAACTGATGCTATACTTTCCGTAATTTACGTAAAATCTCGTGTCAAAACTAGACTAGATGCCTCCGGAATCCTGGGCGTCTCCGTTTTCCGTTGCAGAGAATGTGTTCAACAGGAAAACCAGCAATTATCAGTTTCTTGCTAATTGGGGGGCGGGCGTACACCCACCACTTAGCTGTTTTGACTTGTTTTCTTGCGTTTTTCCTCCCATTTTTCTCTTTTCTCGTTTTTGTGATGGCCATACCGGCATTCTCACGAAGAGAACTCAACAATCGATATCCGTCTCACGTACTCGTACGGTAGTACTTCGGCACAATAGGGGTTGCATCGCAGGGTAGACGTCGAATCCAACCATTCGCTGTCAGCAGCAGCTGCTGCTAACAGCGGTATATGATTCAAAGGCATGCTAGGAATCAACCCCCAGATACTGGCAGCAGCTGCTGCTGTTAGCTGTCAGCGAGGGGTTGAATCCAGTTTCGGACCTGGGATGCAGCCCCTATTGTGTTGACGTACTGGCGTGGTCTGAGAGTTTCACCAGATCAGTAGTCAGTAAATAGTCAGGAAATGTCTACTTCCTGCGTGATAGCCGAGAAGTGGTCGGAAAGTAGCTTGTTGCCGCTGAATCGCCGAGAAATACCCATCAAACAATGCTCGCCGCGTTATGGTCGCCAAATAATGCTCTCCAAGTGGTGTATATGTACACGATGCATTCCTGAGGCATGATTTAGATGTTAACACCGCCGTCGGTTCAACTACCCAAGTTTGCGATACTTGGACACTGCCTTGCACCAAGAGGCCTGGCCCAACCGCTGGAGGCCTTGGTGGCGTCTCGGCGAGCCGGTAAAGGCCGCGTCGCGTGTCAATGTGCTTGTCAGGCCTTGGCTATTTCTCGGTTGTTGCTCGGCTACTTCTAGGCTATTTCGTAAGCAACATGATCTCAGCCGCGTAATATACGAGAAACAACCAAGAAATATCCGAGAAATAGCACATCAGGAACCCCCATGGAGCATGGTGGACTATTTATAGGCTAAAACTCTCATAGTGAGTGTCTTTAAATATGATCTACCCGTCAATGACGTATTATTGCAACTATCAATATCCTATTGGTCATTTCTAAAGTCTCGTAGAGATTGCATTACAAGTATAATGAGGGCACACAGAATTACAATTTTTTTTTGATTCGAAAAAAAAGTTTAAACGCAGTCAATATTTTTCTGAAATTTTTTCTGTTTTCTGGTCGTTGTGGCCTTCCTGTTTTCTGATTTCTGTTTTCTGACAAACTCGATTTTGTTTTATAACGAAATTTTAAAAATTTCCGCACACCCCTGTTCTTACTTTGGTGTTTTTTTCGAAAGATTTCTTGGTCATTGTGTGGAGCACCTTGAGTGCAACAAAATAAATAAATAAATTTGTAGTATTCCAAAATGAGGTCTATTCCAGTTGATGTTCTTCCAGTGATGTTTTCAAAACTGTGTTTGGAGCTGCTGAAAACATCTCTGGACCTAGTCGTAGGGGTTTCTTCAGGTGAGCCTAAAGATGACAGTCTTCACGTCATTTTCAGAGTGTTCAGAGAAATTGCTTCGAATTTGATTGAAAACTTTTTTATAGCAGGTTATCCGAGGTCCAGCACACAAAATTAGGGTCCATTTGTCCACTTTCGAAAAAATTTCGAAGGTTAGGCTCCAAACTTGTCACTGTCGTCCACATCGCAACACTGGCACTGTGTGGTCGGTTTGTTGGCACTCCTCGTCTTCGACAACCTCGTCTCAATTTATCGTAGTATCCTGACGTTAGCAGTTCTACTATCAAGAAGGGACGGACACCTATGTGGAGGGTTCGACAACTGTCTAGTACTCGGATCATCAATCCACTCCGAAAGGTATATTTTTCATCATTTTGGAAGATCTTCGCTTGTCAGTGGATCAATAATCCCGAGAGAAACCGCTCAGGCAAACTCAAATGCCGACAGCAGGTTTCTGAGGTGTCGTCACAGAGCACATCAGCTGAGGACACGAAAAAAAAGCGTGAATCCGGCGCGAGAGAACCTGGTATCACGCCGAAAGGTCCAGGTGTAGACCTCCTAGCGCCGGATTTCGAGACGGCGGCATGACTTAACTGAAGCCTCGAAAGGTTAAGCTGTCGACCTGCTACCTCCGGAATTATGGATTTCGCAGTAGACATCCTACTGCCGAATTTTTAATGAGTGTGGCCACCTTCAAAATTCGGAGCAGTTAAACGAGCTGAACAATCGCAGTATTTAGAAACTATTGCTGTATTATTACTTTACCTAGCTGTAATTGTAGCCGTCCCCATACTCAACTGCCCTTTAACATGGGCATTTCGGTTTTTTTCTGCCGTAATTATTATCGAGGTGTAACTCTTACCAACTCAATATTTGAGCTATTTCGCAGCTTCCATTCGCCGGCAGAAGAAAAAAAAGTAATTGATTTTCTTTCGAACCAACTCGACTTTAACGGGTTTTTCGAAACTCTAATCAAGAAATATGCAGCAACGATACAAAAAACGGGTTAATAAAATTTCTCCAATGCGCAAAAAATCGCAGTTCCCGGGACTTTTTCGAAAAGGAAACTCCTGGCATAGCTTCAATACCTGAGAATTCTCCCTCACGTAACCTCAAATTTGCGGGTGTAGGTATTATTCACAGTGTCTTTTCTGGTTATAACAATTTTCCTGATTATGCTTAATTCCTTTCAGAGACCCTTGAAAAGTGTTAAAATCTAATTTCTAAAAAGTGGTTGATAACTTGCAAAATGATTAGGTGTAGGCAGTAAGATAAATACTCAGGCAAAGGGGCGGACTAATCGCGCACAAAAATTGTTGAATAGTACTTACCGCGCTCAGGAACCGTTTCTACCGCGAGCAAAAATCCAAGTAGAACTGATCGCGGACAAGTTTCGATTGCTCGATATTTTGGTGCTGTGTGTCAGACAGAAGTGCGGACTTATGGCGGGCAGCTACTGGGAAGTAGTGGTAGGTCCTTTTTTTAACCAGCCGTAGTGATCGCAAGCCCATTTAGAGCCGATCGCATACCCATATAGAGCTGACCGCGCGCAAAAGTAGCGGGCTGATCGCCGTTGACCACGCGTTCGTTCCTATTCGGCGTTGCGATAAGTCCGCCCAAATGTCTGAGTAGTTGTGCATTATTATCAAATTTGAAGTTGATTGGCTTGAAGACGTTGGATGATGGAGATATAATGGGAATCGTTCCTTCTAAGCATTTCAAGAAATTCCAAAGTCGTTAAATTGAGAAAAAGTTCCGGAACCCGATTTGGTACAAGGAATCAAAGTTCGAATGTTCTTGTATTTTGAACAGCGTCGATAGATTTAAAGTAGAGAAAGAGGTGTATCCAATTTCTCCCGGTCCCTTTAACCGTCCCCGACACTTCGATGTAAAATACAAAAGACGGAATTTCGGGTAACGCTATTAGATAGAGGAAGTGTTGCGCCTCCGAAAAGTATACCATATTTGATAAAAAACATACGCAAGTTTCATTTGAATTTATTTTCCAAGTTTTCATTTGCCTCAAATAGAAGACAGGTTTTCTAAAACAATCGTTCAGTCAAAAAATAAGAGACCTCGCCCGAATTTATTCATTCATTCCGAGATTTCAATAGCGCTGTATTCGAAAATTCATCCGAAATTTTTTAGGATGCCTCCTTCGAATTTTTTTGTACATTCGTTAATTTTGAAGTGGATATAATCGAAAAAACTTATTTATCAGAAATTTTTCTACAGTGGCTATCCGTATTACTCATTCATCTGAGGTGTTCTAAAAACGCGATATTTGAATTATTCCTTCATTCAAAACCTAGCGACGATTGTCCATGTCTATTATGTAATTACATCATCAAAACTAGATCTAATGAGATTTGAGGAGAATTTCTCGATTGTGATCTTCATAAAGTCTCCCATTGATTTGAAAACCTGGTGTGAGTTTATTAGAATTTCTTGAATAAACGAGTAAGTTCAAAAATAGATCACATAATCGATTCAATTGTTTTACGTGTGAACATTTGTACAAAAATTAAAGCAAGTATAGTCTACCGCAATGTTAAGAGGACATGGTGCGGTTGCGGACTCGTAATAACATACTCAGACGATTCTCGGCCCGGAGCCGCCTGACAGTTCGGCTCGTGTTCACAACTTGCGAGTCGGCTTCTGTTGCTGTCCGGGCCACTGCTGTTGCTTTCCAGGCCACTGCTGTTGCTGTCCGGGCTGCTCCGCTTTGCCCGAACAGCGACAGCAGTGGCCTGGAGATTGGGAGAAAGAGCCGAACTGTCAGGCGGCTCCAATTCCTGTTAGGTGCGGCTCGGGGCCGGCAATAGCCTGAGTACGGTAGTCTGATTGTGTTATCATTCATTTTTTCGAAGTAACTGAGGTTGGTCGGTTAAGTTCTGTTTCCACTCTCACATTTTCACTTGATTTCATTGCTTCCACAGATGTAGTAGTATTAGTGAAAACGCTGGCTCACCGACCGATCACAGCTGCTCGAAAAAAAATGAGTGATACCGCTAACAAACTACCGTATGTTAGGATGAGTCCGCAACCTCACCAGGTCCTAATTCCATTGCTGTAGACTGTAATCGATTTCGAAGTCCAGATGGTTTTCAAGTGATATACTTGTACAAATTAACAACGTTTTTGATGGTGATTATGATATAAGCTGAATTGAGACGAATATTCGAAAAACGGACACTTGACCTAAACGAAAGCAAAGAATTTTTCGATTTACCGGATTAACGGAGTACACGAGAGGCGAAAAACATGAAACCTCCAATGAAACGAGATGTAAAACAATGAAAAATCACGGCGAAATCGAATATTCAAAAAAGGATGTTTCAAGACTTCAAATATACCTGGTGTTCGAAAAAATACTCATAGTAAAATCCCAAGAGACGATAAAATAGTTGAATACTACAAAAACCTCTAGAACACTATTCGAGTAATAATTCCAGTCAATACAAGGCCTGATTTGCGCTACATCACACAAAAACAGGTGTGCTTCACGAAAGACAAAAAAACAAAGGCAGGTTCTTCTATTGCGCAACCGACTGAATATTTGGTTGAGCATTCGGAGCTTTGGACGATCAATCGTCACCGGCGGTAAGATGTGTTGCCTTGCCAAACTGCTGTGAACCTGCTATCGACAGGTCGATAGCAGGTTGATAACAGCTCCATGTTATTCTCCCGAAAGAAACTGTTATCGCCGGTTGCTCGAGAAACAGGTGGTTCAACCTGCTGTCGACATTTGAGTTTGCCTGAGCGGGCACCCATCCCTGCGGCGAGGACATTTTTCGTCTAAGGCCGGGGTCATAGTTTCGGCGACGAGCGACGCGATGCGATGTTTACTAACCATATCGACCGAAAATCGATATGCCTGATGTGCACTCTCGCAGTCGTTGATCGCGGGAAGTATGATCTCGGCCTAAGGGCCTAGTTATATATCAGCATTTTGCTGCCGCTCTTCCTGCGGGACGTCTGCAATTGGTGAAACTTTGAAATTGACCAACAGAAGACCTGCCGCGGAAGTCGATCGTCGATGAGCTTGTGCAATGCAGATACCTCTGGCATATTGGTGGCAGGACGTAGCTACGAAATTAACATCGAATGATGAGCGTTTTTACAGAAAATCAAAAATACCTATTCTTCTCCACTGGATCTTTACAATTTTCGTGGTTCGCTTCATGACGTTGCGCCATATAGAAAGGTGAACCCTAGATCTCCCTCACCCATGGAAACAGAAGAAGTATTTTGTTCACTAATTAGCTCACTATCAGTAGATGGGGTCGCCGCCGCCATTTACTATAATAGAACATGTATAGTTGAGTTGTTTTTATTCTCTCGATGAGCCCCATCTTTCTATCCACTTTGTTCTTGTGTGGCTTAATTCTGTTCGAAAACTTCAATGATTTGAATGTCGTTGAAGCTGTTTATTACATACATACAAATATATAGCACCCGAGGTGATTTGCTTGTAGCCTTGTTTATCGTCGCGTTCCATCTTCGAAGAAAACACCACCGTCCAGCGCGCAATATTTGGGACAGATACCACGTTCTCCTTGAGGTCCAGGTTGGCCAGGCTGTCCAGGGTTTCCAGGTGATCCAGCGGGCCCGGCGGGTCCAGGTGCTCCAGGAGGCCCAGGAGGTCCAGGCTGTCCAGATTGTCCATCGCGACCGGGCTGTCCGTCCGGTCCAGGCAGACCGGCAGATCCTGTAAAATCAGTCATAAGAGCAGGCTGAAATCGATGAAGCCCTACGAGGAGGCAAAAGGTGGCTCTAATTATGCCCATCAACTTTTAGTGTGGGTGGCATCTGTCTGTACCTATCGCAAATTCTGCAACCCGCTCACCTCCTGCCAATAAAAAACGAACCTGGCTCTCCAGGCGCTCCAGGTTCGCCTGGAATAGCATTTGTGCTCTGTGCCGGTCGTCCAGGTTCTCCCTTCTCTCCGTCGTTGCCGGGTGTTCCTGGCTGACCGGGCGATCCGTTGGGCCCGGGAGCTCCAGGTGGCCCTGGATTTCCAGGTCGTCCGGGACTGCCGGCTCGTCCCGGGCTTCCAGGTGGTCCATCCGGGCCAGACGGTCCAGGTGGGCCAGGTGGACATGGGTTACATGGAGGAATGTCCAACTCCTCACAAACGATTGGCGGCCGTCCGGGAGCTCCTGGTCGTCCTGGTGCTCCGGGAATTCCAGGCTTTCCGTTTCTGCCTGGCAAACCAGGTCGGCCTGGATGTCCGGGTTTGCAACACGCTAAAACAATATTTGCACTACTTCAAGATAATGGAGAACGAGTATTGTACTGAAACCCACATGCGCAGGATCCTGCCTGCCTCTTTGCCCTTTCACTGGTCGCGTTCGCGGCAATGGAGGCGAACGAGGCCGGTTTCTTGTGGCTGATCTCCGTCATAATGTCTCGCGCTGTCGACTGAAAACTTCGCAATCAATTCTAGTATTGTGAAATTAAAGAGTTACATCGAGTTTACTGTTCTATTCGTTTAATAAGATAATATGGTTATAAACAGATGAAAATTTCCAACGAGTATGTCCACCACTGGATCTTTAGTTACAAATTCGTTGAAGTTTCCCAAACCTGGTCGGATACGAGAGAAAATCGGAATCGAGCAAGTCTGGAGAACTTCAGCAAACTCGTAAATAGAGATGCAGCGGTTGACATGGAAATATTCTCTGCTGAAACTTTCATCTGTGTCCAGGGATCCGGATGGAATACCAAGCTCATAATAAGTGGGACTCGAATTTTGCAGATAGCTTCTTTCAATCGGACAGAGTTTTTCGCGTTCCTACATAACTTCTAGCCAACACCTACAAATAACACTTATTTCAGAAAAACTTAAAACTGCCCTGATAACGATTTCAATTTTAGGTCTGATGATCCACAAAAAACATGATCAGTTGATCTTGAAACAATGAAAAAGAAACATTTCGATTCTCACAACACATTCAGAACCTGCATTTTCCTGCCAAAAAAAGCGTTTTCGGGTGCTTCTTTCCACATAAAGCGCCGTGTGGTCATTATTTATCATGGGCGTTTGTAGGAAAGTGGCAGGAGGCGTCACTGTCACACCCACCGTCGCGCGATCAACTCTCGCCCAAGCCGGACCAAGCCTTCTATCCCTCCGGAGTTGGTAAATCATCAGTGCCAAACTTGTCCGGTAGGATAGGAATACCGACTTGAGCATCGTCTGGACCTCGCAATTCTTTGTATTGGCTCAATACACACTCAAAAGCCTCTGAGATTCTGAATGGAAACCGAATGTATGACGCATCCTCAGAGGGATTGATCAATGCCCAGGAATTTATCGTTTTTTATCGCCACGATGAATTTCAAATATGCAGAGTCGTAGAATAAAATTCATTCAATGAAATCAGTATAATAGCTCGGGTACCTAATAATTTTACCACCAGAATTTCAACGTAGTCCAACATATTCGAGTTTTTTCGGGTTCTTTTTTTTTGCCTGCCTCTGATGAAGAAGCCATCGAGGGTGTACTGTGCCTATAATTTGATGGCCCAAGTGGCCCATTTAATGGCTAAAACTCTAAAATCACAAGTCATAGCGAAAACTGCCTTCTAGAACATTGATTCACTATTGGATGTCCTTTTCGCGTAAATGAGTTTCATATGTATTCTCTTTTCTCACGATCCTGACGAGGATTCCTCTGAACCTAGAATTTGAGAGAAACCCATGCTGAAGCATTCACTCCTAACTGAGTGTTAGTCATAACGATAACGTGCCTTCTTAGAGCTTTTTATCTATTTGAACCGGCTTCAGGGAGAAATCTGCTGAGGCGTCGCAATATGTATGCGTGTGAATGTGCGTCATCATCATCAGACAGCTAACAGTCAGTCGGTCGTAATGAAACGAGAATCCCCGTAAATGGTCCAAGTTCTCTGTGCGCCACGCGCCAATCTTCGACGCCGCAGGTTCCACCTTCGTATACGACTGGATTTCGACGACGCCGCACAGTTACCACCACAGAAACATGCTCACAAAAACAGCAGACCAGCTGAAGAATTTTCACACCCGTGATTCGGGTTTTTCCCCAAGATCCTATCTGCTTAGTGGTGAAGCCTCATCAAAATTTGACCTTTCACAATGCTGACCAAATCTCCCTTTCCGAGAGTTTCAAGGGCAGCGTTCACCATAATCATAGCCACCGAATTTTCGCAGCAAATCGTCTTTCGAGACGCAAGTGGAGCGAACAGTGTCTAGAGAAGTACAGAAAACGAGCCAGTAGTGACCAAAAAGAGCCAGAAGTCAAGCCAGCGTATTGAGGCCTTCGACACAACTCGTGCGCCCAGTCAGCCTCCTTGACTTAAAAAAAGAAAAAAACAGCATAATGATAACACCCAATGATCAAAAGGATTACGTTCTGCTATTTGAGGTGCTTCGTCTAATTGCAATAATAGTTATCATGGAGCGCGTTCGAATGGAACTGTCCGTCCACGCGGTCGGCGTGCGTGTTGAGGCAGTGGCATAGGCATTTTTCGGACTTGTGAAGAGATAGCACGAATATTAGACAATTATTGAATATTAACCCAGTCAGCTATCTGCAGCCGTGCGGAGGCTCGTTAAAAAAATGCCTTCGCGATTGTCAACCGACTTGCATGCAGACCGAGTGGGCGGACAGTCTCATCCGGACAGACTTTACCTCCATAGCAGCCATTTCTTTAATGCTCAGAAGTCAAATGGGGCAAACGAGGCCCTGTTCTGGTCCAGAAAAAAACGGCTTCTACGATTTTTCAACGGGGTAGGTACTACTGGTGGCCCTGCCGTTTGTATCAAAGTACATTCTAGTGAGGTGATTTTCGGAATCCATATTTGTAACCGATACCGACACCTCTTAGCCGGATTTTTTGAAATTTACTTTGCGGGGTCACGACATCTACTAGGGGTCAGGGCCCGTATTGATCCCCATCAGCCGAGTGAAAATTTCGAATGACATTTGCTGGATTATTGTGCTGATTTGCTCCATCAACCGATGAAACGTCGAACAAGCAATGATCAACAATTTGGTTTGGAAAGGGGCCTCGCTTGGCGACCAGTGCCGTGGCGTAGTGGCAAGCGATTCGGTATGTACGAAATGTCACTAGGGTTCGAAACCCGTGAAGGGCTATTTGTAACTTACCACCTCGACTGGCCCTCGAATAGCAGTGCAGTACTGGTCATAATTTTTGCGTTTCCGGCAAGAAAAATCGCAAAAAAAACACTTTTTTTTTCATTTGTCATAACTCTGTTCAAGATGGTCCATTTGGGAACCTGAAGAGATATTTGGAATCAGGATCGAGAAATCTCTCTTTTAACTTACGATTTGGCATACTTTTTACAAAGCATGTAAGCGTGACAACATGGACACATTCGCTCATATATGCCGTAATGGCGAAATCCCGTTTCACGCTCGTTTCGGGTTGCTTGTTTCATGTCTAATTTTGCCCATATATGTATCTTGTTGCAAAATAAGCCACAAGTCATCCCAGAACAAAGAGCATACGATCCTGATTCTAAATATCTAATTAGATTCCCCAATGGACCATCTTGAACAGAGTTATGATAAAAGGGCGATAAAAAAAGTTTTTTTTTGCGTTATGCCGCGAAACGCCGCGCCGAAAACGCAAAAATTATGAGCAGTATTGTACTGTTTCGTTGCACGCTACTTTCGGAACGACTCGTGGAGCCCAACTGACTTCGTCCTAACCTCCCGACCCCATCAAGTAATGCGTCGGGTCTTTCCCTGCTTCAACATGCGTGCCTGCACGTCGACACTTGGCTGTAAGACAAACAATCAGCATGATTCTATCAGGCCGACTGGCAGTTCACTACGGGCCCAGGCTAATTCTAGATTGTTCGGAAATTGTTTCAGATATAGCAAAAACGTTTTCTGGGGGCTATTTGGTGTTCTGAATACGAATCTAGGGTCTGTTTCTCAATTTCCCTAGGCTTTTTATTTCGAGACGGATACAATGCCATTCGGCTGGCGCAACCTACCTTATTGTTAGTATTTCAAAAAAACCGCCGCATGGACCTCAAATTTATCTTTACCACCCCAAATAACCCCCACAGAGAAGTTTAAAACTACATAGCTCTGAGACTTTCAACGAATTACCGCACACTCACCGTAACCTACCATAGTCTTTCGGAAACCGAAAAATAGATATCAGATTCCTGTTGAGCATTCCAAATAACCTCTACAGACAAGTTTCGGGGAAACTCTGCAGTAGCGTTTTGAAAATAATTTAGGAGTGCATTCTGCTCTGAAAACTTGCCCCGGTGGAAATTATAGAATCAATTCTGTCGAAGCATTTCCGAAATAGACAGATGGATCGCAATTTTGTGTTCAGCACCTCGAATGTTCAGCAAACCTATAGAGCAAAGTTTTAAGCTGAATCCGGAAAATTCTTCTCTGAACACTCTAAAGATGACCTGATTCGTAGTGAATGACATGATCCCGCTAATAAAACCCCTCCGTAACCCGGTTCAAAGGTCTCCATCTTCGCCACAAAGTTAAACTCGGGAACACTCTTTACCCTTGTTAAAGGCACTGTTCACGATGAACTTCGCCCCTGAGTTTCCTTTGAAAAACAACGGTAGTAGCCCCCGGAAGCATAACTGTGCTGAAAAAACGGATCCTAAAGCCTTCCCAGAGGCAGAAAACGGTTTTGAAGATTAACCCAGTGGGCAAGTCCGGCCTCCTTGGGTACAGTTGTTGTCGTCATCACCGACACGTTTGTATCACTGCCACGCTTTGACCTGCGAGCATCCGTGGTGGTTTTTCCTCGAAAAAGACTTTAGATTTGACAATTAGTTGTCGAAAACATATGAAAATCTTCGGCAGGCAAAAATGTGTCCAATCTATTGCCTAATTGAGTAATATATCCCTGCTGATGATCGCAGGTCAAAGCGTGGCAGTGATAGAGAAGTGTCGGTGTTTATGACAACAACTAGACCCAAGGAAGCCGGCCTTGCCCACTCAGCTAATCTTCAAAACCATTTTCTGCCCCTGGGAAGGCTTTAGGATCCGCTTTTTCAACACAGTTATGCTTCTGGGGGTACCACTATTGTTTTTTCTTAAAAAATCAAGGACTAAGTTTATCGCGAACAGTGCCCTTAAGTTTTCTAGAAACGGGGAGCATAAGCCAAACTCGGCAAAAAAAAAACTCTGCTTGCAACCTTCTTGAACAATTTTTCTGGATTCTGAAAACGCTGACTTATTCACAGCTCAAATTCCTATCTAGCAATATTCTTTGTTAATGAAAGCTTCCTCAAAGGAATCGTTCACGCCGGAAATCATTCCCAACTTTTTGTGCCCAATCAAACCACTTGAGCTAGCTGACATCAGCCACGAAACTTGAGACTCTCATAATGAGCACCTTAAAAATATGGCCACCTGAAAACTGCTAACGGGTCGATCATCTAGCACTTTCGGGTCGATCATCCAGTTTTTTTTTTCATTGAATGTTGATGCGACCGTCAGCAACTTGGAAAACATTTATGGCACAAACTCGTCATGTAGGAAATCCTCGAAAATGATAGTGACCAGGCCTAAAAATGCAGAAAAACTTCAAAAGCGAGTTTGGCGCAAAATTCAAATCCAATTTAACAGTGTACTAAAACTGGTTTTCCTTCAAAAATGAAGGTTTTCGAGCGCTCTTGCGACATTTCCGTTCACTAAAGCGGCAAATCTATACAAAACCACGAAAAACCAATACATGGTTTTCAGCGCGGACACTGCCTTTAAAGACAGTGTTCACGAAAAAATTTGTTTTTCTGTTTTTCCGCCTATCTTGAAAACGGTCCCATGCTGATCCCAATAATTTCCCTGGAATTTTTCATCATGAATAAGATACAGTTGGGACAATTTTGAGACTTTCGAACTCCTTCACTCAACGCTTTGAGGTTTTCGCAACACAAGTCCGACTTTTCAGGAAGTTCCTGAGCGTGTTTAATGAAGGATTTCCAAAACTCCACTTGCTTAAATCTCGAAATTGTTTCACCTGTATGTAACTCATGGAAAAACATAATGAATGCTCTTCTAATATCTGCAAAAAAACTATTCAAAGTCTCGCCCCTCTTTACCGCGCGCGACGTTTTGAAAAACGACCGCAAAAGCAATTTCATTCAAATACAAAGCGAGCTAGGGAAACTCAGATTCACAAAGAAGGCTATCAGGTAGAAATTTGGGCTGTGAATAAGATAGCGTTTTCAGAATTTGAAGAAGTCTTCGTCTAAAATAGTTACAAGCATTTGACGTTTTCTTGCCAAGTTTGGCAAACGCCTCCCTTCTTACAAAACTTAGCGCGGGTATTGAACACCTAATCAGGTTTATACAGTTGTAAAAGGCCGGAGCGTTCAATAGTACTTCCCCAGTGAATGCAGCTCTCATGCAGGGTGCCAGACCCTCGACATTCTATATGAAATTCAAAAGTGCGATTTACCGGTAAATACCTTATTTTTGCGCTAGTGAATAGTAAGGTTGAGTTAATTTTAGAGTAGTGCATGAGTTGAAGTGTCACCTCCTGGAGGAATGACAGCGACTTTGCTAGGGTATTGCTGACTTGGTACCGCGAGAATGGCGCTGGGCGGCACTATCGCGAAAATGCCTGGGCTCTATAAGGCAGCCGCGGCGGCACCATGGCAAAGCCGCCTCGGCGATTTGCCTAAGGTCAATGGTATACATTGTCGCTGTCGTGAGCGACAGTCATGACATTTAGCACATGTCGTGGCAGGACTAGCATCGGAGCAACGGCACTGGCCGTCTTAGGAACAGTTGCCGCGTGTGCGTGACAGCGAAGTGTCGCGGAGGGCTGACATACTGCAAATCTGGCGACGCCTGTCGTTGCCACTGTAGCTGTCGCTGTGCAACGCACTCTGACAGCGACAGATTTGAAGGGCGGGAGGCGATCGCTGTCGCTGTGCAGAGCGAGGCGACCGCGTGTCGCAAAAAAATACCAATGGCTTAAACAAGTCAAAATTGTTGAAGAGGTTTGTTTAGGAGAATTTTCTAAGGTCGCTTTGCTATAGCGCCGCAGCGGCTCCGCAACGGCGCTGCTTCGGCGTCTGTAGGCATCGGCCCGGCTTCATCCCGGTAGTGTTGCGGGAACCCCTCCGAAAGGCAAGCAAGCCGGTATTTCGGCTAACTATGGCTTCCGGGCTATGCCATGCTGTGATGATCACAGAAGTGGGCGCAGCTTTCCAAGCAAGGACGCGAGAACACAGTCCTCCCGCCGTTCAACACGCAAGAAAGAGTTGGTATACAGCGGCGCAAACTTTGTAAAAGCAATAAAAGGAAACTGCATTCAAAAAAGTAAATTGAGCTTTCTGAGCTTCAATATCAAAATGATTTCAACTGATTTTGGTTCCATTGATCACGCCAGGGGATAGTTAACAGGATTGCTGAAAAGGCGAAGATCTGTCGTTTTGGAAAGCGATGTAGCGAATAGACAGAAATCTACTTTGTCATCAGTTATGGAAGCGCTATGTGTCCTAGTGCAATTATGGGGACCAAGACCGGTTGAAACCATTTCGATACTGAAGTACAAACTCAAATTATTCGGAAAATCGGAAATATTCGTATGTTACGCACTGGGAAGCATACCACTTAACGTTTTCTTTGGTGAATAATATAACAAGTACTCCTATCCCTCATCGATTTTGCCAGAAGTTTTCCCACATTGTTAATTTTCGTCTTATACTTCACAAATCAACAAAAATATTTACCTTACAAAATTGCAAATCACGCTTCGTCTGCTGTTGTACATGTTCTACGAAGTTGTATACTATAGGCATTGTGATACAGACTGATAGAATGGCGACGAGGGAGAAGGTGACCGCTGAGTAGGCCACTGCCTTGTAAGCCCTCTCTCGAGGGTCCTCCATCACCTGAATTCAGGCTTAGAAAAATACTGAATATTATTGAAACAACATTGATAACAATGCGAGAGCTCATTTGGAATATACAAGGCGCCGCAAGATAAGGATTCAGTGAATACCATCAATATAAAACTGATACAAGCAACAAGGACCATTGTGAAAATGTCAAGCATCCAGCAAACAGCGAATCGTTTCAAAACAATATTTCAATTTTCTCAAAGATTTCGTGAATATCGCAATTAAATTTTGAAGGGCGAAAAAGTGTAACGGCAGAGAAAACACCAATCAGATGATATCAATGGCAGAAAGCAGCAGGCAGTAGTCAGTCAGTTGGTAACAGCATAGGAGTATATAGGGTTGAAGCAGCGGAATGTGGTTGAAGAATGTGGACGTGAGTGGTGGTGGTGCTAGTAAGGGGGGCGTAGGGGGTGGAGGGACCGGACTGGGCTTTATACGGCGCGCAGACGGTCACCGACGCGGAACGCTGCACGCACTAAGAAAGCACTAGGCGGCTGCCAGCGTCAGCGAGGTCAAAAACACCTCGCGACACAAGCCTCGCGGCTGCCTCGACGGTCTATGGCATTGGCACGTAGCCAAATCTCGAGTTAGAACTTAGGTCGATGCCCCGCGGCAAAGACTCCTGGAGAGTCGCGACGGAGAACTAAGCTCCGATTCGCGGCGATGTAATCGTAGAACTGTATCGTCTTGAAATGCAAGATGAATGCAGACAATTGTTCTTGAATGGAGTTCAGAGCATTCAGCTAACAAACGTCGAGATTAAGGTTGAGCTATAAAAAAGCTTGGGAGATTCCTCATACCATTACCTTCACATTCGCTCCACTACACTATTTGCATCTCAGAGTAGGACGTTTTTTTTTCCTTAAGGGCAGCGTTTGCGACAAGAAAGGATATTGTTGCTAGCCTCATAAGCAGGTGGATCTGGCCATCACAAAAAGGAAGACAAATAAAGTCGGAGAGAAAATGGACAGGGGCTAGTTACAACGGCAGGGCTCCCAGTAGGCGACACTTTTATGAATGCTTGTTTTGCGTCTTTCATTTTGCTGTTAAAGTGGTTTGCATTTTTCGATTTCCTGAAGCAGGAGAACTTATTCTTCCACCTAAGGTTTAAGAATAAGAAACCGCGTTTTTTTTTGAGAAATTCAAAAAAAATTAAAATTTTGCAAACTCATCATGAGTTTCAATTTTCGGCCTCATTACGTGGTATTGAATTTCCGGATCGTATTTCGATTATCAATCTTCGGGTCAACGAAGCGGGAATTTTTTTAAACTCTCCGCTTTACCGACCCGAAATATCTATAAAAGAATCAGTCTTTAACAAAAACCAATCAACCCATCTCTATGAGTGACTAACTCTATGTTGGATGAACATATAGCCAGAGCTTCTACCATTCTGCGCGGGGAAAAACGAAAGAATTTATTTCCGATCTGATATTTTCAAGCTTCTATTCGTAATTGAGGCATGGTTGTTGAACAAAAAATGACAGAGGGGTATCACAAGAACCACCACTTGGGAGGAAAAAGCTTTCCAAATTTTTTTTTTGTGTACAGTAGATGACCGTGTGTTCCATTGGCAGGTATGACCACGTCGAAGGATTTCGAAATCGCGCCGAATTCAAAATAATTCTTTATTTACATCGTAGCTTGGCGGATCAATTTCGAAACATTTCGGGGTCTATTTCAGCGGCGAGCGGTGATTTCCTTCCCAATAATTTCACTTAGGGCACTGCTATGCTTCAGCGAAGGACACGGCGACTGAGTTATCGCCGCTGCCCTGAATTCAACGCGCTTTTGCGTACCTGCATTTCTGTTTAATCGCATTTGCGGACCAATTAATGGATTCCTATTTTCTTCCTCATTATGTTTTTCTGAGTGAAGTTGCATGTGGGACACTTTTTTCATGAAAAAGTATCACAATGAAGTGTACGAAGCACATATTTCAGACTAATGGTAACGTGTTTCATGGCACCAGGAACGCTAAATTGGGCGGTTTACGGAGAATTCGCACGAATGCCCGGAGAATTCGCCCGATTCGTAGCGCGTGGAGAATATGCCCGCGAGGGGGGAGAAAATGCCCGCCACGAGGGGAGAAAATGCCCGCCACGAGAGGAGGAAATGCCCGCCACGAGAGGAGGAAATGCCCGCCACGAGGGGAGAAAATGCCCGCCACGAGAGGAGGAAATGCCAGCATCAAAAATACAGTTCTTCTATGATCCTGCTTATGTTGAATAGACGGTTATGCCTAGCGCAACCTGTTAGAATAAAATGTTCAACGCTTGCACACGCGTACCCACGGTATAAGTTTATCGAAACCTCATCCAAACAGCAGTTTCATAGATAATTTCATTGTGCGAAAAACTGAAAAAAGAACAAAGCTATGAAATAGTGTAGGTGCTTAAACTTCATTCGGATAAGTAAAATGTGGTAAATAGTAGAATGCATTCTAACCACTAGAATCTAATCAACTTCTCTGAAGTTAGAAAAATGGTGTCACCCTGAGGTAAGAAACTCATTCAAAAGTAATTGGGTGATATCAAAGCAGAGCAATAAGCCTGGCTAGAGAGTCCAGATATCTTCGGCACGTTCGTGATTTCAGGGTCAGGAATAGCAGAGATATGAAAGTTGGATTTCTTCTTGAATCTTGCGCAGTCATTCCAGCTCTGCCGGTCCTATGTAGCGGTCTGGAACAGATCCATCCAAAATCGATGGCAGTAGGCTTAGGCTTAGGCTTAGGCAGCAAAAAAATGGAGAACCAGCAAAAAGGAGCAAAAAAATGGGAAACGGCAGCAGAGAAGTGAGCGGAGCACCACTCATAACTAGCATGATGTTTTCTAGCGCAATCCAAATCTCGCCTTCGCGACGGAAGTTTTCTGCCCCCCTTGCGGGTATTTTCTCCCCTGTTCGCAGGTAAATTCTCCCCTCCATGCGGGTATTTTCTCTCCCCTCGCGGGCAAATTCTCCCCTTCAGGTTGGCATTTTCTCCTCTCTCGCGGGCAAAATCTCCTGCTGAAATGTACGCGTACGGCTCGGGCAAAATCTCACGTAATCAAATTGGGCCTAACCACTCTAGAGCGCAGTAGAAGAAGGTTTGATATGATAATGATGTATAAGATGATTCATGGGAGTGCTGGTATCAAGGCTAGCCGGCTGTTCAACCTTATATCATCAACCACTAGGGGAACACCGGTGAAATTGGGCCTCATTGGGGCCAGGCGGAATGTACGACAGCACTTCTTTGTCAATAGTGCGGGGCCTGAATTCAATAAACTACTTCGGTCAGGTTTGGTTGTGGGGAAACTCAGTGAATTCAAAAAGACACTTGAGAGTTATCTGTTGCCCCAGGAGTAATATTTGTAAGATCTTTTTTCTTCATGGTGCCAGTGTATGCCTAATAGCCAGTTGATCCATTTGTCTATTGTTGTTCGACTGATTTTAGTGCTTTTAGTCTCTTAATTGCCGTTTGGGTATTTATTTCTGTTGTTGTCTTTGACACGGTTCTACCGTGTAATAAATCAATCAATCTGCAATAGATATTCATTCCAGATTTAGAGAAAAAGGTTCCGATTTCACATGGTACTCCGATATAATTCTTTATTTCATAAATGTCAAAAAGATTCAAGCAAGACGGAAAATGTTTCCAAGTGAGAAAAATTCATGCAACGAGAACTGTACGACCTGGAAATATGCCCAGAAATGGTAGAAGCGGTGTGTAAATTGCTGATTAAGTGACTGCTGGCTTAATTGATCATGTGTTGACGCTACCTCCTTAGAAATGTTGAAAAAGTCTGAGAGGAAACAAAAAATAGACTTCTGAGGGAAATAATCGGGGCGTGCTGCGCACAGCGACTGGCTGTCGCCACGGCCACGGAGTATACCATGGCTACGCCACTCAAAACTATAAGGCCGGGATCATTCTTCCCGCGAACAGCAACAGCGACTGTGCATCTCAGGCATATCTATTTTCGGTCAATATGAATGGTAAACATGCGTCGCGTCGCTCCTCGTCAGAAGTATAATTCCGGTCTAAGGCCTCTTTCACAGTTCAATCGCTGTGAATAATCATGAGCATCGATCGAGATCGCGTCGCACGTCGATCTGCATTCAAAACATGTCATCGCGGCGATCAGCGATCGCACTCTGAAAGAGGTCTAACACCTCTCAGTGACCAGTCGCAGCGACGGGCGCTTACAGACTGCCCTCACGGCCGACCCTGCAATAGCGCCGGTGCTGATCCTGACACGATGAGGGATAGTTGGCGAAACCTGTCGCTGCAGCGACGAGGAAGTATACTAATACCCTTAACATCCTGCCTTCTAAGAATAGCGAAGGAACTAAGCACCAGTAGCCTTTTGCTGAAGCACAAATACTCCAATCCCTCTCGGATTGTGAAAAAGTTACGCCTTATCATTCGAGAGCGAGGCCGAGAGAAGCTGAGTTCAAATCCCTGTCCTCTAGTGTTAGAACGCCTCAAGGTGAAGAATTCAGATAGTTCCCACTAAACCGTTCATCATAGATTGACAATGATTCATTTCTTCTCCTATGGAGAGCAAGTGTGTCCAGTTGTAGTCTTTTAATCCTGAGAAAACTCCTAGGAATGTTTGCACACGTGGATCCAAGTGCCCGAATAGAGACTTTCCGGGTGAAACAATTTTGAACCCTTCCAAAATATCTACAATCTGCCGTTTGCAGGGAGCAAAAACGCAGGTTTCATACTCCAACATTGAGCGAACATAAATTTCATAGGCCTTGATCAGCAACTGTAGATCTTTTGATCTCAAAGGCAGGGTCCGGGCAGAATTTTGGTTCCGAGGTTTCATGCTAAATCGGAGCGTATGGTACAGGAGGAGCGGACGTTGCTCACCCGTGTGTTCTGCGTCGCGGTCGGTGAGCGCACAACGGATAGGGCGGCGACGCGACATCTCAGCTTTTATGTAAACTGGCATGTCCTGAAGCATTATTCACTTTGCTGCTTCCATTTTATGCCACTAACAATGACCGTTTCGCCGTATATGGTGCTCATAACTCTTCTAAACGATGGCGGCTTTTCCGCGTTCGCCGCGCGCGCGACACTCACCGGACCGTAGCGCGTGCGCACGCAGTTTACTTCGGAGTATGAGGTCCATTGACAGATCACTTGGCCTGTTTTCAGTTTGTCGCTTTGAAATTATTCGAAAAAAATATTCGAATATATTCGAATAGATTTTATTCGAATCCATCAAAAATTCGGACCTCGAAAAAAAGAGGGTCATTCGAATATATACAAAAATCGGACCTCAAAAAAGAGGCCATTCGAATATATTCAAAAATCGGTAGTCGAAAAAAGGGGGTATTCGAATCTATTCAAAAATTGGACGATAAAAAAGGGGGTCATTCGATTCTATTCGATATTCGGTCTTTTCGTGCAAGGCACAACTATAGTAGATAGCCGACCAGAACTTCTCCTTTTCATGCGTCTAGTCTATCGGACACTCAGGAAACCATAAGCCATCTTTTCATGTTTTCGTGAGTGTATCCCTTTAGCAAGTAAAAATGGCGGAAGGGTCCCCACCTGTAGAGGAAACAGGATTTAAAAGTAGTTGCGAACGTTTAAATTAGTGCCATATCGACTTTTCAATCAGTTGGTCTTGATTGCAAGCAATTTCTCCGGATTGGGGTCGCGGCGAACAATTAGTGATGGATGACCTGTGTAGTCTGGTATTGCTTCAAATCAGGCTTGCAAAATCTTTGGCATAGTGCACTTTTGACTCCCTTAACTCTGTCGTCGTGCCGAACTGGGCCCAGCCCACACGGTGTCGTTGGATTTGCACCACGGTAACATCTTGCTCACACGTTGGTAGTTCCGGGAAACGATGACGGAACTTCCCTTGATATCACTGTGAAACCTCTCCCGAATGGGGGTTAAACGAAGAAGATCTCCCAACAGCAGGTCTTCCTCTGTTCTCAAGAGTAAAGGTCTTCTCAATGGTGTGGCAACCCAACACTTTTGCTCACTGATTTTAAAAAAATCGGTTAGCGAAAACACGCTGTTTTCGACAGTTTCCTGCCTTAACTAGCAAAAATATTATGAGCTCTGACGTCAGGGCACAGAGAATATTTTAGTTTTCCTGAAGTCCGCACTGACACTCTACGCAGTCCTTCATACGCGGTTCTGCCCCCACACATTGCTAAGTGCGACACCACCTCGAGACTAGGCAGTTTGCATGGTCGTATACGTCGTGGCTTCGTTTTGCGTTCATCATGCTTGGGGGGTGGCCACGGAGATTACCATAGAGGGAACATCCCATATCCCCCCCAATCAATTGTTCAAAACGTCTTTCGAAGTGATTAATTTGAGGAAGAGTTCACCTCGACCGAGTGGTAACGACCAAACCATGCCCCTTCGTCTCAGGAACTTCCTTACCACTGTGTGAGAGCATATCCGCTTTCGGCGAGATGCTTGAAGACTCTGACTAAGGACTGCTTTGAACTTCCCGTGGAGATTTGGAAAACCATGTTGTCGTTGCTGTAGGTCTGTGACAGTACATAAATAACCCGTGCTTGGAATCTCCCAAATGGCTGCGACGATTCCAAAAAATGGCATTTTCATTGCTTCACAAAAAGGTAAGGGTACCCATCAAGGAGCTTTTAGGATTTTCATAAAAAAACTTTCGGATTCGGCTCACAACTCTCAACTGGGGGTTATTTAGGGCGCTGAACCCGAATCTAAGGTCTATTCCTCGCCAGACTTAGGGTATCAATTGGGGGATTTGGAAAACAGACTATCAATGCTGTGTCCTACACCTACAACTATCAAACATGGTTTTATAAAAGTCCTAGTAAGAGCTGCCGAAAGTTACAAAAAGTCTCGCATTTTTCACTGTGCTAAAAGTTTTTAAGTGGCTTCTTGTTTCCTCAGAGTCGTCTGTGTTTGGTATAACATCAGTGAAAGACGGGCAAAAAACATGAAAAGCGGTTACGGCACAAACTCCACATATAGAAAAAACTTCGAAAATGACGGTGACGAGGTTTCAATATGCAGACAAACTTCAAAAACGATTTCGGCTCGAAATTCAAATTCGATTTTATAGTGTGTTCGGACTGACTTTCCTCTACAAGTGAAGGTTTTTCATGGGTCCGTTTCTTAAAATTTTCGTTTGCTGGAGTGGCCAAGCTACACAAAAACATGAAAAAAATAATATACGGTTTTCTGCGCGTACGATGCCTTTAGGTCCTGCTCACAATACCGCCCACAAAACGTGCTCAAAGGCGCAAAAACGTCAAAATCTTTCAGAGTGTTTTCAAAAAATGGACATACTATACGATTTGCCTCGTTGCGCTGATTTCAAAAAAGTATTTAGACTCTAAAACTCAAATCTCGGCCTACATACCTACTACCCATTTTCTCTAAAAAAGGTAGAATCTTTTAGACTGGGTTTTCTTCGATTCTGAGAGGTTCATTCGCTTCATCCCGCCGATCTGATTACAAATATGCATTGCTTTTGAAGTATAATTGTTTTTGACCTATTTTTGATCTTTTTGGCCTACCTGTTGGCCGAACAAGAAACCGAATTTTTATACATCTGAAATAATTTAAAATTGACTAGCTTCTAGAATTTGGTATCGCATTGCCGAGTTAAGAAAAATTTCATATTCAGAAAAGATGCGAGATTTTGCCTCAGCTTTGGCTAGTTATGGACGAACTTCACCCTCGCCTCGATAATTACCTTACAGTTCGGTCGGTTGGCGAGTGCACATTGCCGCCGGTGGGCGCCGGCGACCGCCGGGCGCCGGCGGGCGCCGGCGGTTTCGAGCGTCTTTTTTGCAAATACCGTTCCCGGCGAAAAGTTGATACTCTTACCAAAATTGGAATTCACTGTTTATTCTCATGATCATTAACACTAATTGATAAGAGAAGATAAGTTTCAAAAACAAAACTTCAAGTGTCTTTTTTTCAGATTCTTCATTTTCATCAGGCTTTGGCCAGCAAAAAATCTTTTCTTATGTAATTGTTTCTGATTTTTCATCGCTATATGAATGTAGATTCAAGGTACTGCTAGGTGCCTTCATTAGAGGACACTTAACGAAGAAGTCAGTTAGATATTATACATCGAATAGCGATTCCTACGGGATTTGACTTTTCAGCAAAGACTTATGCTATCATATTCCAAGAAAGAAAGACATTCGAGTGTTACTTGTGCTAATATCAGTTTCAGGTTTTCCCAACAATTTTTCAGAGTGGGAAGTTCTATCGTCTTGAAAAATATTGCGAATTTGAAAAGTTGTGTGGTGTTGTGCCATTTTCATCCTCCTAGAAAGTAAGAAATCGATTTTCAACGTAAGCAAACTTTGCATAAATAGGGTCCATTTGGATATTTGCTCATTTTCGAGTCTTTAACTGAGAGCATAATTACGCCCATGTCGCTGGCACTGTCTGTCACCAAAGGCAACACTGGCCGCAGACACTTTTGCGCCCCGATGTTGAGACGATTTACCAAATTACTAGAACTTGTATGTATCCAGCTGAAATGATTTCTCCTCCTAGCATCAATTTAAAGTGGTAGGCAGCATCGGGTTTCCAAAATTTTAAAGATGATTTTTAAGAAGTTTTAGACCCGACGAGGTCCCATTTTCTGTCACATGTTATGTTAGAAATTCGAAAATAGCATTAGCATCTGTAAACAAAAATAGAAATCTCTTGGGCCATTCACTCATTTCTGAGTTTTTAGATGAGGTTATAATAGAACCAGGGTGGCGCTCTACCCGACGAAAGGCAACCCCTGCCGTCGACATTTTGCATCTCATGTGTTGGTGCAATTTTCTCGATAACTAGAACCCACTCATTCTAACAGTGAGCAATAATATTTTCGGAACACCCAACCCCAGAGTACAAAAAGACATTTGGAAGTTATAACGCAATTTTCAAAAATTTAAAAATTTTGAATTTTTCGGCAGATTTTCTTGAAATAGCGTCCTATTTCTTCCCTTTCTAGGAAAGCTGTGAAAACCAGCTAACATTGACTATGCAGAGGACGTTTCGTAGACAGATATTCCAATTTTTGGAAGAGCTGAAGAATTTTTCGTTTGTTTTGTGTTAGTCAAAACATGACTCTTCGGCCAAAAACAACATTCTTGTTACTTCTCCTATCTCCAGTCGGGCTCATATGGGAAATAGAATCGAGAAATAGTCGCCAATTTAGTATACACCCATACATCGACACTTTAAACGGGAAAGGGATTGAATACGGCGGGTTAGAAATTTGAGCATTTTTGGGCTCAAGAGAAATTGAGAGCGCCCGATGAGGCGCTCTGGCGTGGGCGGGGCAAGTGGGGCGGGCCTGGCCCCACCCCTCGTCGCGGACGAGATTGTCTCTAGACTGGCTCCTTCTCCTTTGTATTTTCCACGTTATTCAGCAGTATTCCACTAAACTCCAAAGTACTAGACGCTGCTCAAAAGATCTGTTTCCTTCCCATGACTGTCCTGTAGAAGAAACACTCATCCCAAATGCATTGATTTGCTAACTCATGAAGGTTTGCATGTTTACATGTTAACATGGAACTTTTCTTGACTCGCAATTTGATGCTATACATTACTCATTTTTCCGCAGGAGTGATTCGATGAAAAGGTGAGTCTCTTTCTCTAATTTCTTTCTCTCTCCATTCCTTTGAAACACACCAGTGATTTAGAATTCGTGTATAACTCTATTCGCGCAATATTAAAATCGTCTAATGTTGTTTAACACTCTGAATCTTTTCATTTTCAGTTGTGTGGCCTAACAATTGATCATAAATCTCTAAAGTCGATTTCAATATTATAATTTAAATTTGAAAATATACGAAGAGCTCAAAAATAACTTCTGATAAATACGGAAACTTTCCCTATTGATTACCTATATTTTCTACACATTCAAGTCTTCCTCGAGACAAAATATTAATTGGTAATATTTTCGGTTTACATGGTTTTCACGCCCTCAAGACGAAAAATATTTTTAATAATAGTGTTGATACATATCATCCGGATATTTTCTCCATAGCTTGACTCAATTTTATATTTTTCTATTTATCCAACTACATATCATGCCATATTGAGAAAATTGTGGAGCCTCTTGACAACTTTTCATTCTTCGAGTAGCATAATTGAAACTTTAAAACAATCATACATATGTCTTATTTTGCTAATGCCTCTCCAATGAATTTTCTAGAACATTCGAGCGTTTTCTAGAACATTCTTAATTAGCATTTTTATTCACCAATTTTTAAAAAATCAGACAGTGCTCAAAAACTCAGGTAAGGTAGGTTTTGTTAGACCGTAAAATTTCTATAGATTTACACATATAATTCGTGTGAAGAAATTTAATGAGTGTTAATAAAGAATATGAGAATTCGGATCTATTTTCTAGCTCTCGCTTGATCGGATCAATTCCTAACCTGTCTGAAAAAGCTGTTATAGAAACTGTCTATGATTTACAAAATCAGTTTTCCAAGCAAAAACGTGGTGGAACATTCATATAAAACTGAAAAAAAGAGTTCGTGTAAAATTTTTCGCCCCATATTTCTTCCGAACTTTTCAAAATAGATTCTCGCTATGTTTCATTTATAAATGCTTATGAATGCATCTAATTATGAGGAAAATGTAATCGAATTTTTTTGAAAACTGTTTTTACCTTATTTCATTTATTTTTTTATTTGCATTTATTTTCGCATCGAAAAATGATATTCTTAAATTGGCAGAAACCCTAAAAATAAAGGAGAAGAACAACGTTCTGGTTGATTTCACCATTTTTTACCCTTATTCCAGCTTTTTTTAAATAATGAAGCGCGCTTTGGTTCCTTCAAAAAATGCAGTCTTAATATGGACTGAATTTCTTTCTATTCTAAAGTCGAATCTTTTTTTTTGTAGTCATTCAGCTAGGGCAGACATGCCTATTTTGATCAGTATTCTCAGCCCTTGCATTCAGCCTAATAATAAAGTTGGCTCATATCGGTCGATATCTCCATCATTGGATGGCTCGTAGCCTCAGCATATCCATTGGACACAACACATCTCAAGACAAGTAACCCAGGATCGTTAACATGTCCCAATGGCAATTTGCAATGGAAGTGGGGGTACCAGGGTCATCCGACCACGGACATCAACGATAATTTAATAGATTGGGCAGACTGAATACTAAGGCTGAGAACAAGATTTGGAATTGAAAAAATAAACTGTTTTCCTCAGCGAACGACAAAAAACAGGCAAAGGAGGAAAAGGGGTGTTTTTCCAGAAGGAAAAGCGATTGTTTGGGAGATCAAAGAAAAAACAAATCATAAAATTTCACTTCAACATCACAAAAAATTCAAGAATTTCGTTGCTGAAAAGTTTATGTCTTTTTTCTGATTTTTTTTTGAATTTTCTATGGCAGAAGAAACATGTAATGCTGAAAAATCCTATCTAATTATGGGATAAGTTGAAAAACAAAGTTGCAATTTCAATAAAAAATAGATTTTTTAATAAATACAAAAACTTTGGTTTTTTAAAAAATTCAGCTCAAAATTTGTTTTTTTACCTAAAAGAGTTTGTGAACTGATCCTCCAAAAAAAATCCTGCAGCAAAGAAACCTAATGTCATCTAGAAGGTAACATAATATTTTTTTGAAATTGAAATGTTATTTTTGATTTTCCGAACTTGTTTCGGGAAGGAATAGCGCTTCCATCTAAGCAATCATTCTTGAATGAAGTACGCACGACTCTTTTTTTTTCTTGTCAACTCAACATAAACCTTGAAATAAAAGTGAAATCGATTTTCAGAGCATTATAAATATAAATAGATATCAGTTTATTAAATTGAAGGCGGAATACAGAACCAGCAAAATAATATTTATTAGTTTGCAAAAGCGATCGGATGGACGTAAACACTTTTCCATACTGATTTTCAAGTTGAATAAATTTTCAGTTTGATTTTTTTCTCTTTGCATTTTCATGACTAATTTCAGGAAATACATTCACTGGATTACATTCATTCGAAAGAAAGCAAGAGACTGATTCGGGGAAATTAACTTAACGAGGACCGTTCGAAAAAAAAACATTTTCTCATTCGGATTACAAAACAGGATTTCTCTGAGAATGTTTAAAAAGAAAAGCAATGAAGCTTGAATTTTTTGTGATGTTGATGTGAAATTTTATGATTTGTTTTTTCTTTGATCTCCCAAACAATCGCTTTTCCTTCTGCAAAAACACCCCTTTCCTCCTTTGCCTGTTTTTTGTCGTTCGCTGAGGAAAACAGTCTATTTTTTCAATTCCAAATCTTGTTCTCAGCCTAAGTATTCAATTAATTAAAGGCACTGTTCGCGATAAAAATCGCTTTTCTGTTTTTTTGCCTATCTTGAAACCGGTCCCATTCTGATTCCAATGATGCTTCTGGAATCGTACAAGACCTTCTGGGAACGTAGTTACGGTCCCTCACAAATTGAGCTAGGGAAAATGGTGGACGAGTTGTCCAAGGCTTGTAACTTCCGTCTATTGCAGCCAATGCGTGCGAGCTGACCTGAGTAAAGAGAGAAGTTGAGAATGAAGGGAAGAACGGGGCTTTTGATCGGAAACCATCGCTCAACTCACGATTTCGAGTGTTCCTTTGTTCACGTCGAGGGGCGGGAAGAGGCGGGACTTGCCCACGGCGGCGGGGTTTGCCCACTTTTCTAAGCCGTTTTGCGGCTCCTGGGTAGCTTTTCGTCCCGTTTTTTCGACGCTGTTCTGCTTCTGAGAGCCACGAGAAGCGTTTGTCATGGAAAATTCGAGGATGAAAATTATCGCGAACAGTGCCTTTAAGTTATCGTTGATGTCCGTGGTCTGGTGACCCTGTTACCCACACTTCCATTGGAAATTGCCATTGGGACATGTTAACGATCCTGGGTTACTTGTCTTGAGATGGTTGTGCCCAATGGATATGCTTAGGCCACGAGCCATCCAATGATGGAGATATCGACCGATATGAGCCAACTTTATTATTAGGCTGAATGCAAAGGCTGAGAATACTGATCAAAATAGGCATGTCTGCCCTATCTGAATGACTACAAAAAAAAGATTCGACTTTAGAATAGAAAGAAATTCAGTCCATATTAAGACTGCATTTTTTGAAGGAACCAAAGCGCGCTTCATTATTTAAAAAAAAACTGGAATAAGGGTAAAAAATGGTGAAATCAACCAGAACGTTGTTCTTCTCCTTTATTTTTAGGGTTTCTGCCAATTTAAGAATATCATTTTTTGATGCGAAAATAAATGCAAATAAAAAAATAAATGAAATAAGGTAAAAACAGTTTTCAAAAAAATTCGATTACATTTTCCTCATAATTAGATGCATTCATAAGCACTTATACGCACTTATGAAACATAGCGAAAATCTATTTTGAAAAGTTTGGAAGAAATATGGGGCGAAAAATTTTACACGAACTCCTTTTTTTCGGTTTTATATGAATGTTCCTCTACGTTTTTGCTTGAAAATCTGATTTTGTAAATCACAGACAGTTTCTATAACAGCTTTTTCAGACAGGTTAGGAATTGATCCGATCAAGAGAGGGCTTAGGAAATAGATCCGAGTTCTCATATTCTTTATTAACACTCACTAAAGTTCTTCACACGAATTATATGTGTAAATCTATAGAAATGTTACGGTCTAACAAAACAAACGCTTACCTGAGTTTTTGAACACCGCCTGATTTTTTGAAAATTGGTGAATAAAATGCTAATGAAGAATGTTTTAGAAAACACTCGAATGTTCTAGAAAATTCATTGGAGAAGCATTAGCAAAATAAGACATATGTATGAATGTTTTAAAGTTTCAATTATGCTACTCGAAGAATGAAAAGTTGTCAAGAGGCTCCACAATTTTCTCAATATGGCATGATATGTAGTTGGATAAATAGAAAAATATAAAATCGAGTCAAGCTATGGAGAAAAAATCCGGATGATATGTATCAACACTATTATTCAAAAAAAAAACTTTCTCCGCTTGAGGGCGTGAAAACCATGTAAACCGAAGATATTACAAATTGATATTTTGTTTCGAGGAAGACTCGAATGTGTAGAAAATCTAGGTAATCAATAGGGAAGGTTTCCGTATTTCTCAGATGTTATTTTTGAGCTCTTCGTAAATTTTCAAATTAGAATTATAATATTGATAATCGACTTTTTAGATTTATGAACAACTGTTAGGCCGCGCAACGGAAAATGAAAAGTTTCAGAGTGTTAAACAACATCAGGCGATTTTAACATTGCGCGAATAGAGTTATACACGAATTCTAAATCACTGGTGTGTTTCAAAGGAATGGAGACAGAAAGAGACTCACCTTTTCATCGAATCACTCCTGCGGAAAAATGAGTAATTGCTAGTCAAGAAAAGTTCCATGTTAACATGTAAACATGCAAACCTTCATGAGTTAGCAAATTAATGCATTTGGGATGAGTGTTTCTTCTACAGGACAGTCATGGGAAGCAAACAGATCTGTTGAGCAGCGTCTAGTACTTTGGAGGTTAGTGGAACACTGCTGAATAACGTGGAAAATACAAAGAAGGAGCCAGTCTGGAGACAATCTCGTCCGCGACGAGGGGTGGGACCAGGCCCGCCCCACTAGCCCCGCCCACCCCAGAGCGCCTCATCGGGCGCTCTCAATTTCTCTTGAGCCCACAAATGTTCAAATTTCTAACCCACCGTATTTAATCCCTTTCCCGTTTAAAGTGTCGATGTATGGGTGTATACTAAATTGGCGACTATTTCTCGATTCTATTTCCCATATGAGCCCGACTGGAGATAGGAGAAGTAACAGGAATGTTGTTTTTGGCCGAAGAGTCATGTTTTGACTAACATAAAACAAACGAAAAATTCTTCAGCTCTTCCAAAAGTTGGAATATCTGTCTACGAAACGTCCTCTGCACAGTCAATGTTAGCTGGTTTTCACAGCTTTCCTAGAAAGAGAACAAATAGGACGCTATTTCGAGAAAATCTGCCGAAAAACTCTAAATTTTTAAATTTTTTAAAATTGCGATATAACTTCCAAATGTCTTTTTGTACCCTGAGGTTGGGTGTTCCGAAAATATTATTGCTCACTGTTAGAATGAGTGGGTTCTAGTTATCGAGAAAATTGCACCAACACAGAAGATGCAAAATGTCGACGGTAGGGGTTGCCTTTCGTCGGGTAGAGCGCCACCCTGGTTCTATTATAACCTCATCTAAAAACTCACAAATGAGTGAATGGCCCAAGAGATTTCCATTTATGGTTACAGCTGCTAATGCTATTTTCGAATTTCTAACATAACATGGGACAGAAAATGGGACCTCGTCGGGTCTAAAACTTCTTAAAAATCATCTTTAAAATTTTGGAAACCCGATGCTGCCTACCACTTTAAACTTATGCTAGGAGGAGAAATCGTTTTAGCTGGATACATACAAGTTCTAGTAATTGGGTAAATCGTGTCAACATCGGGGCGCAAAAGTGTCTGCGGCCAGTGTTGCCTTTGGTGACAAACAGTGCCAGCGACTTGGGCGTAATTATGCTCTCGGTTAAAGACTCGAAAATGAGCAAATATCCAAATGGACTCTATTTATGTAAAGTTTGCTTACGTTGAAAATCGATTTCTTTTTTTCTAGGAGACTGAAAATGGCACAACACCACGCAACTTTTCGAATTCGTAATTTTTTTCAAGACGATAGAACTTCCCACTCTGAAAAATTGTTGGGAAAACCTGAAACTGATATTAGCACAAGTAACACTCGAATATCGTTTCTTTCTTGGAATATGATAGCATAAGTCTTTGCTGAAAAGTCAAATCCCGTAGGAATCGCTATTCGATGTATAATATCTCACTGACTTCTTCGTTAAGTGTCCTCTAATGAAGGCACGTAGCAGTACCTTGAATCTACATTCATATAGTGATGAAAAATCAGAAACAATTACATAAGAAAAGACTTTTTGCTGGCCAAAGTCTGATGAAAATGAAGAATCTGAAAAAAAGACACTTGAAGTTTTGTTTTTGAAACTTCTCTTCTCTTATCAATTAGTGTTAATGATCATGAGAATAAACAGTGAATTTCAATTTTGGTAAGAGTATAAACTTTTCGCCGGGAACGGTATTTGCAAAAAAGACGCTCAAAACCGCCGGCGCCCGCCGGCGGCCGCCGGCGCCCACCGGCGGCAATGTGCACTCGCCAACCGGCCGAAGTGTATTTGGAAGGGTAATCGCTGTTAGATCGGCTTTACCACTATATTTGCAAAATATGCTTGATCATCGTTCTTGCCTCTTCAATGTCGCTCGCCAATCTAACTCTCCGCAGGATTGGGGAAAGTATCAACTTTTTTCTAAGCAGTTCGCTCAGAAACTTGGAAAATATAATTCTTAGTTGGAAAAGCAAGTTGTTGAATCGGGTCAAAAAGCTACTTTTTACAAATTATTGAATACAAAGCCTAAATCCAAGAGTGGGATTGGTGCTCTGATTAGTGAAGATTCTAGAGCGGTATCAAGCACTGAGAAAGCAAACCTTTTAGCAGATGAATTCTATAAAGTATACTCTATCGATGGCGGCAAATTACCTCCTTTCGATCCAGCGATTCGCTATCGTATGCGTACAGTTCCGTGGTTTCAACAAAAAGAGATTTTCGACACCATTCGTGGTTGGCAAACGTCTTACTCTATAACCCCCGACCATATACCTCTATTTTTCGTTGATAAAGTAGCTCACGTTATTGCACAGACTTTGGCATATATATATATATATATATATATATATATATATATATATATATATATATATATATATATATATATATATATATATATATATATATATATATATATATATATATATATATATATATATATATATATATATATATATATATATATATATATATATATATATATATATATATATATATATATATATATATATATATATATATATATATATACAATCAATCGCTAATGCTTTCAGAGCTCCTATCTAAATGGAAATACTCTTCTGTGACCCCTATTCTGAAAAAAGAGCCAGCGCATGAGCCGTCTAACTACAGACCTGTTAGTGTAACTTCTCTTTTTTTGCAGAGTTTTTGAAAAAATTGTCAAAAAAACCATAGTGGAACATATTGAAAAAAAAATCTTTTAATTCTGAGGCTCAGCATGATTTCGTGAGAGGAAGATCAGTGGAGACCAATTTGCTGGAGTGTTTAGAGGACTGGACCAACCTAATTGATGAGAAGAAATGCTGTGATGTTATGTTTTTTGATTTCTCGAAAGCTTTTAAGCATGTTGGTCATAGGAAATTGATGCATAAAGTTAAACAGATTGGCTTACATCCGCTTTTGGAGGGATGGCTGGGTGAGTATGTTGCAAGAAGAACGTGCCAGGTTAAAGTAAACAACGTTATATCATCGGTTAAAAATGTAATTAGTGGTGTTCCCCATGGTGGCGTTTTATCTCCCATTCTTTTTACCATTTATACTGCTCATATTCCCCTCCTCCTCCAAAACTCGCGGGTTGCTTGCGAACAATCCGCGGATGATCTCAAAATGTTCTGTGAATTCATCGAAGATGATCCATTTTGCCTTCAGCGGGCCATCGACAGTATTAAGGATTGTTGAAAACTTGGCAACTGCCTCTAGCTCCCAAAAAAACAAATCTTTTAAGAGTGGGTCAATCCCTCTCCCTACCCGAATACGAATTAAATGGCTCAATCATACCAGCGGTGAATAAGATAGTCGATTTAGGGTTCCACTACAACAATGCACTAGATTTTTCTGATCACTTAAAAATCATTACTAAGAAGGCGTTAACTAGAACGTATAGGATATTCAAGGGGCTCTCCACCAAAAATAGAACTGTTTTACTGCAAGCTTATAAAACTTTTGTCAGACCCTTAGTAGAAAGCGGTACATCCGTGTTCAACCCTCATAAAATGAAAGACATTCAGCTGATTGAGAGAGTTCAAAACAACTATACGAGAAAACTTGTAATAAGGTACATTGGGTTCCTGCATTCTCGGGTACCCACTCCCAAAACGAGAAACAAATTTTTTGGTCTCCATTCACTGTATTCGCCAAGAAAGTTTACCGATGTTCGCTGGGTTTTTAAGATACTATCTGGACGGGTTTCTGTGCGTTCGTCTAAATTCTATATGCTCATTCCTTCGACGACTACTCTGAGAGAACTGGCCGCTGTAGTACCGCAATCGTGCCGCAGTCCCCATAGTTCCGCAGTCGTACCGCAATGACGATGCAGTGGGCTCGCACTTGTGTTAAATACCGCAATAGCGCCGCAATGATTGCGGTACTATTGCGGAGCTACTGCGGCTAAATCACAGTGCCGCTGAAGCCAGCCATGCCATTTATCGATCCACTCAACCCGGCTTGCCACGTTTCTCATCCACTCGTCTTCGTCTTTCAGTTCTTTTGGAACGAAAGCGTGTCTCTTGCTTTTCTCAAAATTCATTTCCTCTCTTAGGGAAACACTGATGCATTCATCCTCTTCAGTCCTATAAGCGTTGATGTTGACGAAGTTTTGAATCATTTTTTTGCGTGAAAGTTTAGAATCATTTCTTGATTTTAAGAAGCTTTTTGAGTTTCGAGTTTTTGAATTTTTTGAGCACATTCGACCACATTTACCTAAATTCATGAACTTGAATTCCATAATATGCACATTCTGTACCAAGCCGAGGTCCCATAGTTCTCTCGCGTGTGCTTCCAGGGATAAGCAGATTTTTTCAAAACTTTTTAGAGGCTGTGTCCACGATAGAAAGCCGTATTCTGGTTTTCTATGTTTCTCAGTGGGCAAGTTCTCGATGTAGAGGATTATTGGGAAACGTCTCCATAGAACTTTTGAAAGCCGAATAAAAAAGTTCTTAAAAAAACAATTTATTATTTATTTACGCCTGTTGGTGTGTTCTGCGCACTGCAGACAAAACGTCAAACCAAACGTCGCAAATTGTTTTGAGCTTTGAAATTTTCAGGTAAGTGACTTTGCTTTCTGTTTCGTATACCAGAAACTCTTGAAAATTTAAGAAAGTTGAATGCTCATGTTTAGATCTTACAATTTCCAGGAATAAAGAGTATGGCAGTAGAAACTATGGACAACTGCCATATGGCTTGGGCGGGGTGATCCAATGGGTCGACTGGTTCACGAGATTTTCACACAATTCCTGACCGTTTTCCGAGTTACTTCCATCCCCACTATTCTCAGAAGGACCCAAAGTTTACTTTCCTGCGAAAAACGGGCAATTTTCTCATCATGAGCACTGCCTTTAAATCGGATTTTGAAAAACGAATGACCATCTCAACAGCAAAGTTTACAAAGCGTAGGTCGGATCTGCGGAAACGAAACGTATGTCAGTATCTCTTGTCTATAGTAAACTTTGCAGTACCACGCCCCAAGCTGCTGGTTCCAAGAAGTTCATTCATCCATTGAGTACGTCGTATAAGACAGACGCTAGAAAAAGTCGCAAAAAATTCAGAAAACTTCGAATTACAAGCATATCTAAAACTTCAGTAAAATTTTAGCGATTCCCCGTTCAAATGACATCGTGGACCTGGCAGTGAGGGTGGCTTTCCCCACGCGCAGATACGCTGACCCCGCTGAGCTATGAGCTTTGCTAAAATTTCACGATAAGGTAAGGGTATCATCAGGAGTTATTTGGGATGTTTTGAAAAAGAAATCGGATTTGCTCAAAACTTGTATGTAAGGGTATTCTAGGTTGCTGAAAACGAATCTGGGGTCTTTTTGTCGAAATGCTAGAAATACACCTCCTATTAGAAGTACACCTGTCATAGAGGTGCACCAAAAAGACGGAGCTCTGAGAATTAGAAGTACACCCTCTATTTGAAGTACACCTCTAATCGAAGTACAATACCGTCGCTATCCAATGGAAAAATGGGCAAAGTGGGCAACTAAAGCGTCTTTCGACCCCAACACTCCTCAAAGTGCTCCGTTTTTAATCTCGAAAGGACCAAAATGTTCAATGAAAACGCTTTTTTAATATGAAGTTAGTTATGAATTTGATACGGTTATCACAAGAAAATGAGCCCATTCGATTAAAAACAACCGCACGCGATCTCTAGCATGGTCAAAATGAAAATGTATTCCGCCTTAAAAAATAATGTTGCTCTCAAATTTCGCAAAATATTATCACACTATCGGCTAGATCACGACATGCTGTACATTTCAGCGTCTTCGATATTGAAAACGGAGCACTTTGAGGTGAGTTGTGGTCGAAAGACGGTTTAGTTGCCCACTTTGCAAATTTCGCCCATTTTTTCCCTTGGATAGCGGCGGTATTGTACATCTAAAATAGAGGCCTGAGGATTAGAAGTGCATGTACCTTTAAAATAGAAAATCCGGTATATTAATTAGGTGTTGCAAGTGAAAGGTTTACTCTTCTTTGGTTGCTGCCCCCCTAAGTTCCCTTCATTAAGTTGAATATTCACTCCACTTGGATGATGCCCAAATCTATTCACTCTCTGCTCTCTTACCAGAGATTTCCTCACTTTCAGACGACACCCACTGATTACTTAAGCCTGTCCGAATGAGACTCTCCACCCACGCGGTCAGCCTGCGCAACGAGCACACATCAAACCTAGTGCATACTTCCCGTGTTGCGCGATCGCGACTGTGCATACTTTCGGTCGATATAGATGACAAGCAATATCGACTTTCGGTCGATATAGATGGCAAGCATTAGGTTGCGTCGCTCGTGGCGATAAGTATGCACTAGGCCTCACGAAAGCATTTTTCAGACGAGCTGACCGACGACTGAGATACAGTTAACTGGAATATTGTTCCCAATTTGTCTGATATTCGTGGTAATCTATTCACGAATCCAAAAAAACCTTCGCGGCGGCCGGTCAACACGCCCACCGGCCGCGTGGGCGAGCAGTCTCATTCGGATAGACCTGAAATACCCTGTGGAAGTAATAAAAATTTTATTAATTCTGCTGTGACAAAAAAAATGAGTGTAATCGTTCCATACCAAAAGTAAATAGACTTTCAAAATAGCAACAAGTTCAGCGGAGAAGAGATATGTAGGGACAAATAGCTGCATGTAATACCATGTAGCTGTGCTTTGTCGTGAACTATAGTGCCAACGTAACTACATAGCACGTATTCGTGGTTTAGACAGCCGATTCTTTGGCTTCCAGTGTGTGGATAATGCTACTGAAAGTGAATTAAATCTATGGGCCACGGGAAGATATTTTATTCAGTAGAAATTGTGTATGAATCAAGAAGACGCGGTCAATATTGACTTGGTGATTGCAGAAATGGCTTGGAAACAAAATTATAGGCTTAGCAGGAGCGCCAAAGCTGAGACGAAGGCGCTATTGCGGTACGATTGCGGGTCTATTGCGGCAAGGTCGTGGCTGCCCGCAATCGTCCCGCAATCGTACCGCAATAGTGCCTCTGCGGTGCCGGCCGGCGCCGCAGAGGCACGATTGCGGTACGTTTGCGGTACGATTGCGGGCAGTTCTCTCAGAGTAGAGGCACTCCCTATAAAATATGGTACTCCAAGCCGAGATCAGGCGCCAGGGCACATTCATTTACAGTTCGAGCTGGATCTGCTTATTTAGCTTTAAAATCTGACGTACTTCCTACCACGCAGAGTTTATCTTCTTTTGAACGAATGACAAAAAAATTTCTGCTCGAGTTTTAAGATCTATGGTGCTGCGATTCAATGTGTTTCTCAGTTTTCAATCGTGAATGACTCATGTTGTCAGCTTTTCGATTCCGTTTTTATGTGTCTATGCTGGTTTTGCTGTATTATTCTGTCACGGCTGCCTTAAATAGAAGTAAATCAATCAATCAATCAATCAATCAGTCCAAGAGAAAGAGAAAGAGAAAGAGAAAGAGAAAGAGAGAGAAAGAGAGAGTAGAAGGTGTAGTGGCCCCATGGGGAGTGAGCAGATTGAATGCGGGGCTCCACTGGAAATGTGCAGGCGTCAGAAAAGGACATTACTGGGAGTTTGCAGGAAATCGGATATTGTGCACAGGACTTGACTGAAAGTGCGCTGGAAGTCGTAGCTTGTGTGCAGGATTTCATTGAGAGTGTGCAGGAAGTCTTCGAATATGATCAAGACTTCAATGGGTGGTCCTGCACGCATCGTGCACACTCTCACTGGTTCCCACACACATCCTGCACATTCTCATTGGGGTCCTGCGCGCTTTCCACGGCGTACTGAACGCCCCTTCATTGAATAGAAATCTCTCATAAACCTGGCTGTTTGCTCGCGTAAAGTTGGTGGTAAACTCGTGTTCGATGGTGGTGGTTAACTTGCGTTCAAGAACCATTTACTACCACACCTGGCTTTATGAAAAGTGACGACGGACCTCGAATTCAAATTGAGCGTCCGAAATAATCCCCCAGGGATTTGGCAAGGAGAAGTGTAGAGGAACTCGCGAATTTTTCCGATATCTTCCGCATTTCCAGGGTTTTTTTTTTCGAAAATCGGAAGGCCCAAAACCATCGGAAATCGCAAATCGGAATTCCGCTCATCCCAGCTTGGGACGAATCAAATCGAAAACTCCGGAAAATCGACAAATAAAACCCAGATTCGTGATCAGCGCCTCAGATAACCCAACTGGGAGGGTTTTAGGTCGAATACGGAACAATTTTATGAAACGCTTCCAGAGCCCTAAACTCCCAACGGTAAAATCGTTCAAAACGCTCTCAGTCTGTGCAAAGTTTGGAAAATTGACCTCCACCCTAACTTTCCACAGGGGGTTGTTTTGGGCTCTGAATACAGTTATGGGGTTCGTTTCCGAATTTTCCGAAGACTAATGTGGTTTTGGAAGGTACAATAGATACGGAAATCTGGCGAAAAACGCCTATAACTTTTTTCAGAGTGGTCTTAGGCAGCGGCAAAAACCGTCTACGTCGAAAACGGTTCTAGAAAATTACATTCCAACGGGAGTGGCCAGGTTGACTATTATTAGTTCCCTTGTCAGTTGCATGTTTGCTAGAAGAAAGAAAAGGGAGGTTGTAAGCACCCGTAAAAGCTGAAGCCTTCTCCATTGCTTCTCTCACGATGTTTCCCTTCCTGCTGAATTATCTCCAGATGGTCATACGGGACATTGGAAGCCAAAGGTCAGCTCGTATTTGAGGTAGTGAGGAGGGAGGTGGTGTTGGATACAAGTCTTCGTATCCGTCTCCCATCCTGCTGAGTGCTGCTCCTCGGGCGTCCAGGCGAGTTCTTCGTGCCGTAGCTAACTGGATCACGCAAATAGGTCGCAACTATGCAGCGGGTGCGGTGGATTTGTTCTTCAGAAGATAGTTTAAAACCTCGATGCATGTTGCTGGCAAGATTTCACCCCGATTTTTCACTTTGTATGCGATGAATGATGCAGAAGTTCTCTATCGTATAATTAAAACCAATCTCGCTAGGTTGAGTCCGGGCAGAGCAAGCGCCGGTCGGTCATGGCAAAATAATACAGCGATAATGATATTCTGACATGATAGGTCCGATGAGCCTTAGGCCCCGTCATAGTCGGCCGAAAAAACCGGCCGTCCTAATCCCACCCGGTCGATGTCTATGAGACACACGCAGGACGGGAAGAAATCAAGTGATAAAAATCACCTCAACTGATAAAATTCCACCTTATCTATGTCGTCCTTGGTCGTATCACGTGGATTTTTATCATTCCAGACGGTTCTATCAGTTGTGATCAAACTTTACCATATCAGGCCCCGGTCATAGTTGGATGAGCCGACGCCTCCAGCCCGGTCGATACACACAGAATGCATTGGAAATGGGATGCAAAAATCACTCGGTGTATCCCCCCCGCACCCCCCAACACCCCTCAACACCCACCCGGTCGATACGTATGAACAACATGGTGAGGTGAAGCTGAGAAAAGCACTCGGTGTATCCCCCGCTCCCCCGCACCCCCAACACCCCCGCACCCCGGTCGATACGTATGTTTAAAATGATGGAGTGAGGTTGAGAAAATCACTCAATGTATCCGACGCGGTCGATATCCATGCAATACGTGTATGACGGCGGATGAGAAAATCACCGGGTGGGCGGGCCTATGATAAAACATTGCGTATCACTAGAAAGCTAACCTTACTGCTACCTCCGTTACTTCACCATACTCTCCTTCACTATTTCTCTGAACAGGTGCAATCCTGTTGGCCACGTAATCATCGTCATATCTAGTTGGATGCATCGAGTGATTTTCTCAACCTCACTCCATCATTTTAAACATACGTATCGACCGGGGGTGCGGGGGTGTTGGGAGGTGCGGGGGTGCGGGGGAGCGGGGGTGCGGGGGATGCAGATGCAAATAGCACCAACTATGACCGGGGCCTCATAGGACGATTTTTATCATTCAAGGATGATTTTTATCACTTCATTTCTTCCCGTTTTGCGTGTTTCTCATGCCTATCGACCGTGTGGCCCCGGTCAGAGTTGGTGCTATTTGCATCTGTAACCCACCGACTCCCCCAACACCCACCCCGCACCCCCAACACCCCCAACACCCACCCGGTCGAAACGTATGTTTAAAATGATGGAGTAAAGTTGAGAAAATCACTCGGTGTATCCAACTAGATATGACGATGATTACGTGGCCAACAGGATTGCACCTGTTCAGAGAAATAGGGAAGGAGAGCATAGTCAAAAAACGGAGGAAGCAGTGTGGATAGCTTTCTAGTGATACGCAATGTTTTATCATAGGCCCGACCACCCGGTGATTTTCTCATCCGCCGTCATCCACGTATAGCATGGATATCGACCGCGTCGGATACACCGAGTGATTTTCTCATACTCACTCCATCATTTTAAACATACGTATCGACCGGGTGGGTTTTGGGGGGTGTTGGGGGGTGCGGGGGGGGGTGTTGGAGGGATACACCGAGTGATTTTCTCAACCTCACTCCATCATTTTAAACATACTTATCGACCGGGTGGGTGTTGGGGGGTGCGGGGGGAATACACCGAGTGATTTTCGCATCCCATTTCCAATGCATTCTGTGTGTATCGACCGGGCTGGAGACGTCGGCTCATCCAACTATGACCGGGGCCTAAGACGCCCGCTTTCGGCCGACTATGACGGGGGCCTTACTTCGACCGGCTCAAAATGTAGGAGCTAGGCTATATGATACCAAGAAAAAACTTTTAAAATGTTTTCAAAAAACCACGAAAGCTGCAACAAAACGTAAAGAAGATTTCCGAAGCTGTTTTGTGCACTGACTACAATGGTGTTAACGAAAAAAAGTTCAACTCTTCCATAAAACAAATATCATTAAAATAGAGGTGTCTTATAATCATGATACGCAGTTGTATAAATCTCGTTAATTGGGGCGGGCTCACATTCATACTCTAATCTGTTCCGGAGCGTTTTTTTTCTCCGAATTGCCACCTGTATTCCCATTTTTATGATGCCCAGAACTACGTTCCCATAAGGATATCACAACAACCCCTTTAAGAAGGTTCAAGATTGTGGCTGCCGCTGATCTATAAATTTGTATTCGAGCTCAAGATATTTCCATACATCAATCATATGAAAGTTTGAAAATTCTTCCTCGCGGCGAAGAAGCCGATCTTCGGTCTGGTTCCACCAGTGGAACACGTTGTGGTGAAGGAGTTATATAAACATCTTAGCCTGATAATTCTTATATGATAAGTGCGAAGGGATAACGATAATTTCTCTAAACCTTCTTTTCGCAGGACAGTTACATTGCATTACACGAGCAGGAGCCAAATATGTGCAAAGGAAACAAATATGTATAGTGCAGTCAGAGAGGGTCTGCACACGCGAATCTCTAACTAGGGATTACCCTAAACTCAAACTGGAGTTATGAGACACGGTCTACTGGGGGAAACAGAAAGAAACGAATTCAGGATTTGAAATTTCACTGAATGCGTTTGGGTAGCTCAAAAACGCTTCAAGCAGTTGTTTACGGATATAATGATATTCAGTTCACGGTAACCTAACATTCTGCACAAAACCGGAGTGGACCTCATAACCGTGTTCAGAGCTTCAGATCACCCCCCCCCGGACGGAGTTTGGAGAAGAAAAATTTCCACCTCTAAACTCTCCAAATGGAATTGAGCTTAGGGGGGTCGGCTGGGGGGGGGTGAACTCAATCTCATTTTTTGAGAGTTCGGAGATGGAATTTTTTTCGCTATACCATTACCAGGCAGTTACCATTCCCTACTCCATCAAAATATTGTGGGCTCCGAAATGAAGCAACCTCAAAATTCAGAACATTTTCAAAAGGTTTCTAGACTCGAGACCTTGCGATCAAAAATGAGCACGAACAAGGGGAAAGTGAGTGCTTCACACAGCAAGGCACCGTTTGCCAAATCGTGTGTAATGTCATCTTCTTCGACGACAAGAACTTAATTTTGAATGATCCTGGTGGCACAAAATGTCATTGGAGAGTTGTTATTGACGAGTTCTCCTGCATCATCTATCTGGATTGTAGGCAACGGATATGCTTATGTTTGATTATGCGGGATCGAGACTAGCAGCCTTGTGAAAATGTTCTGAGCAATGAGATTGCTTTGTTTCGGAGTCCAAAATGTTGTAGTAGTGGTCTATGGAGTAAGGAATTGTTATTGTTGAGAAACACAGAAATAGTACCAGGTTGTTCAATAAGTTTTGCCATTCGATAAGAGAGGGCGTTGCTACTAGCCCAAAATTGTTTTGTTTTGTTGGTACACTCTTCATATAAACGTATGTGAAGTTTCATTTCAATCTGTCATTTTATTCTTTGTTAACAAGCCATTTAGTGACAGCAATGGAAGAAATTGAATATCGTGCAGTGATAAAATTCTTATTTTTGGAAGGTGTAGCACCAAAAGAAATTCACGAACGAATGTTAAAAGTGTATAATGATTGTTCACATATAATTAGAACAGTAGAAAGATGGGTTGCTGAATTTAAACGTGGTCGTACAAGCCTTGAAGACGATCCACGTGAAGGACGTCCAAAAAGCGCATCAATAAAAAAAATCGTAGCCAAAATACAGGATATGGTTTTGGAAGATCGTCGATTGGCCGAGAGAGATTTATTAGAGGCTCTACGCATCTCATTCGGCAGTGTGAGACATTTTTAAAGTGAAATTTTGGGTTTTAGAAGGCTGTGTGCTTAAAGGCAGTGTTCACAAAAAAAAGTTGCATTTTTTTGGCTGAGTCGTAAGCTTTGGGTCCCTCTAAGAAGATTAGGAACGGAAGTGAGACGAAAAACGGTCGGTAAGTGGGTGAAAATTTCGTGGACCAGCCGACCCATTGAGCCACTCCGCCCACGTCCTATAAGAGTTGCACTGGATTCGCGGTTAGATGAGCGATGGTTTCCGATCAAAAGCCCCGTTCTGAACTTCATTCTCAACTTCTCTCTTTACTCAGGTCAGCTCGACCACACCGGCTGCAAAAAACGGAAGTTATAAGCCTCGGAAAACTCGTTTACACATCCCTAGCTGAAGTTTGAGAGGCAATAACTCCATTTCCAGGGGGTCTTGTACGATTCCAGGGACATCATTGAAATCAGCATGGGACCGTTTTCAAGATAGGCGGAAAAACAGACACAGTGAACACTGCCTTTAATTCGCTAACAATGGAACGAAAACACATTCGAATGCGACTTTCTCAGCAATATTTGGAGCGTTTTAAGGAAAGATGAAGTGTATTTTTGGCGTCGGTTCATCACTATGGTTGAGACTTGGGTCTATCAGCATGATGTTGAATCAAAACAAGAGGCTAAAGAGTGGTGTGAACCTGGTTGGTCGGCTTCGAAACGAGTTCGCGTCCGGAAATCGGCCAAGAAGGTTATGGCATAAGTTTTTTGGGATGCGAAAGGAATTTTGTTTGTGGATTACTTGCAAGCTGGTTAAGCAATCAATTCTGAATATTATTGCAATATTTTGGACCAGCTGAAGGAAAAAATTAGTTAAAAAGGCACAGTTTGCAGAGGAAAAAAATCCTTTCTCTTCAGGACAAATCACCGTGTCACAAGAGCATTTTACAATTGCTAAAACCCATGAATCAAAGTTCGAATTGTTGGAGCATCCACAGTATTCACCAGATTTGGCCCCCAGCGACTTCCACTTGTTTCCAAAACGCAAAAAAGTTTTGCGTGGCAAGCGTTTTTCGTCAAATGAAGAGGTCATGACAGCTGTTGAAGCATATTTTGCCGACCTTCCGGATTCATCTTTTAGGGATGGGATCCACAGATTGGAGGAATGTTGGAGCAAGTGTAATAATGGTCGGGGAGTCTGAGCAACCACAGACGTTAAGCTATTGAGAATCCGGCACGAACTCGGAACTACATACAGCTGGTCGTCCTGGCTAGCTGGAATTCCATCGAAACCCTAGTCCAGCATTATATGTAGAAGGAACTATCAGGGACTTTCTGATCACAGGACAGGTAAAGATCGATCGGGAAAGTTGAAAAATAGCATCACCTTGAAGCAGTATTATAAAAGTACACATGAAAGTGGTACGGGCATTTTCATGTTTCTCAATTGATGTTGTAAGTATGCGTCCCGCGAAACGCAAACTTTTTTCTACGCCTAAAGGCAAAACGGGGACGTTGGAATTATACCAAATGATCAATCGTTTTCGTCAAAGCAGAAAACATAGAGTCTCTTCCCAATGTTTAAAACCTCTACCCAACAAATGATGCGCCTGTTTCGAAGGTGTTGCTACATTTTGCAGTGTAGCAACCACAGGGATGCCGAGCTGTAAGTAAATCTGCATAGGCAGTGTAAAAGCTTATGATCTACACATCTTTGTGCATCAACTAACCGACGAGTTCTAGAGCTGGGCGCAATATGTTGCAAATGGGAACATACTCTCCTCCAAAACAATGTTCCGCAGGCCCAGATTCTGGCTGTTCCCAACAATTTTGCATACAGTCTAGCATTCCTGAGGTTAACTTGAAACGTGAAGCTACTACTTGGATTAATATACTCATGCCCTGATATCCTTCATTAGATGGTCAAGGTTTAGGTCGAGGATAAAAATCGACTGGAACGATGAACAATGCTTCTATTGTTCTCATTCGGTCACTCTTGAGGCGTGCCTATGACCTCGTGATTGATGGCGCTGTTTCAGAGGATTGCACACCTTCGCGACTGCTGGCTAACTCCGGCCGTAAGAGAAAAAGGATGGATTCTCGTTGGCTACTCAACCAGGTTTTGGTGAGATTTCGGTACTATTGCGAAGCAGACAAAAACTCCCGGCGACTCACTGTAAACAGAACTGATGATACTCTCTATAAAACGTCGTAGTGCCTCAGCCTCCGTCTGCCCTCCGCTCTCTCACTGTCTCTAACCTCCGCCCCGCACAAGCACGCGTAGGAACCATGTGAATTTCGCCGTTTTATAACCTGTACTTGATTGATAAGGGGTAGGGTATAAAAGGATGGCAGAGCGGTGTGTTTTCATTCGCACACCGTTCTTCTCCAGGCATCAGCGGCTGAAGCTCTGAACCCACTTGGAAGTGGGAAGACAGTTTAACGGCGGCTAAGATACAACAAAATTGGGGTCAAAACTTTGAAAATTTGTATAATCGGCTTGAGTCGCCAAGATTTTTTGCCTGTTTTGCAATAGCTGATTCTGTTTTCAATCTGAAGAAATTTTGGTGAGATACAGGGCACATATTCTCGCATAGAAGGGCTTCGTCATCCACACTGGTGAGTCCGTCCAATATCCAAGAAGGAGTATAACTGCAGCAGCCCCGCTTCGATTATGAGGGCGCTCCCATTATATTCTTAGTCGCCTTCAAAGTCTAAATAACTATTTTACGTTGATAACTTATTATAACTCTTTCAATTCTGATAAATGTGCTCATATATATGCAACATTTGGCCAGAAACTGAATAGCGACTCCATGCATCTCAATTCCATGTCTTGCAGAACTGCCCACCTGCAACTTGTTTTTTTATGAATGAAGATTTCAACTACATCTCTTGGTCCTTCATTATCAATGCCAAAGTCAAGTATCGATTTGGAAAAAAAAACTTTAATTCCCTCTGAATCGCGTACTTGACCTTGGGGGGGGGGGAAATATTGTTCGCATTTCCACCTGGAAACCGGTCGATGATAGGTTGCGAAGCCCTAGTCGTTTTCTCAGAAGAACAAGAAGGGCGAGAAACCGATACCTTATCTCGCCACACCCTATTTCTGTATTTCCCTAACATTCAGTGCATTCGTATTCCTATATTGTATTTTTTCGTTGTTGACGATCTACTTTTGAATCCACACCAATGTGTCTTAGCGGGAGAGCCGAACGAATCTCCAAATGGGAATGTCATCGTTGTCATCGTTTGTACTCTAGCAATTCACACAATAAACCTACATGCATGTCCGAATCATATCCCAAGTCTTGAATCTTTGAATCGCAGTGCTTTGTATTACGGACGGCATTCCGATGACTTGCAGTGTTCGCAGTTGTCTCCTTCACGTCGACCTTCTGCACTGTTCGCCACACCATTACAGTTTTTATCCGGAACCCACACACATAATTTCATCCCTCGGCAGCCTCTCCAGTGGCTACAATCTACTTCTGCCTTTCCATAGAGCCTTAAAAAACTGACCCGAGCTTTCAAAGACTGTTTGAAGGTTTTGTACCCTTATTGACTTTTTTTTATTCAGAGACACTTTGCAGAAACAGAAGCAACGTCTTTCTTTATTAAAGGCAGTGTTCACGATAAAAACCATATCCTAGTTTTCTATGTTTTTGAGTAGGCAAGTTTGCGAAGTAGTAAACAATAAGGAAAAGCGCCCATGAAGTGAAGCTCTCGAATATCAAAGAAAAAACTGTATAAGAACCTATTAAAGATTTATTTTCGCCTGCTGGTGTTTTTTGTGCACTGCGCACAAAACGTCAAACCAAACGTCGCTAAAGTTCCGAGCTTCGTAACTCTTATTTCAGTGAATTCTTTGTTTTCTGTTTCCTGTGCTTCCTCTTTCTGTTTCCTGTGTTTTCTATTTATTGACAAAGAATAAGATGAGCCAATGCACATGCTAGGATGCTAGAGTCTTTCGCGACAAAGAGTTTCAAAAAATTCAGCCTCTGTCTCCTGGTGAAAGGAACGCAGGACAACTATTACATGACGTGGGCTGGGTGACCAATGCGTTTTCTAAACCACGAGATTTTCACCCACTTCCTGGCCGTTTTTCGTCGTACTTCCGTACTTACTCTTCTTAGAGGAAACCAAAGCCTACGTTTCCGCCAAAAAACGGAAAACTTTTTCATCGTGAACACTGCTTCTAACATGCCAGCACACTTGCATTTAAAGGAAGAGAGCTGAGCCCAATGAGAAAGTGATGGGATAGGGGCTCTCTACACACAGAAGGAGAAGTTGTCCCGTTTATGCAGTTCGAAGTCTCACGCTACCCAACTTAAGCGGAGTGGTCCCGAGTGGAATTAGAGTTGCAAAAGGCGAGAGAACTCCTTCATCAGTGTGTATATTGCCCCTATCCCGAAAATGATACCTATATATCGGTAAGACCGAGCGGTCTATCAAGTGAGCAGCACTAGGTACTTTCCTGACTATTCGGGTGCGTTTTTTTTCAACTTTCCTCTACCTCACGTCGATGGGCGACCGTTGCGAGGAACGAGCGTGAAGTGTTAGATCTGGTGCCGTATACGGTTGTTTTTGGTTCGTTATCGAATCCTTTTGAATGCAACATTTCCATTTCGCGCACGCATTGATAGCGTTGATAGAAAGCAGTTTGTTGTAATCAACAACCAGCCTGATACACTTTCTCTATGACGGTGTTCGCGATGAACGTGGCTACCGGTTCTCCCACAAAGAATTAAGGTTTCGGTGAAGGGTATAGCACAGAAAATCATAAGCAGCACCACTGTGAGCCAATCTACAACTTGAATTCAAGAATTCTTTTCATTTTTCCGCGGCTGTTTTAGTACAAACACCGGAATTTTTTAATCACAGAAAAACCTGGGAGCAATTTAGGTCACGATAAAAACAGCAGCTGGTAAAATACAATATGACTGGTTGGAAATTTTAGTAGAGCAAGTAGAATTAAATGTTGTTGAACAATCCCGAAACATTGAGTAGTTGCCTGGTTTGGGAGGTGGGACATCCGCGTTCGACAACTGTGTTGGCGAATCTTCTGATCTTGTAGTCTCGTCAGGATTCTGTGGTAAGGATTTTAGGATGGCCGTCTGTACCCGCTAGACTTACAGAGCCTTCTGTAAACTCACTAATTTTACCAACATGGTTCTCCTGTGCCAGGACGGCGATATAAAAACCTCGCTAGTGTACGTCGAATTACCCGAGCGAGACCGCTATAGGTTTTCTAATCCAGTGCAGCTGATAGTTGGTGACCTGGGAAAATTCTTGTCTCTAACCTATACTTACATATCTGATAATAGGGTTTGAGCAGGATTGGGAAATTTGTGCAAATGGCTGCGCGCTCAACTACACGAAAAGGATGGAGTCCATTGCTTGGGTTCATAGCATTCGAGACCCCAAGCATGCTTCATGTAGCGGCGACGACATTAACTAGATAGCTAAAAGAATTATGTACAAGTGGGTCCCGAATGGAATAAACAGTCTCAAATTGTCCCAAGCTTTACCCTTTTCAAATACCTTAGCACGATGTCTGTTGCGGTTTGTACGATCCTTATCGTCGCGAACTTCCAGTTGCGTAAAATCGCAGAACGCATCTAGAAAATAACTGTGCTGGTACATACTTCGTGGTCCGAGCACGATCACCTCTGATCCCAACACCTTGTTGCGTTGCTCAATATGTAGAAGTTATCTGCAGCTGCTGGTCGTAATTTGAGTTCGATATAGACAGTAGATCAATATACAGTGTGTACCATACAAACTCTGTGGCACTTCCAAAGAGCTCTTTGTTTTAATCAACGATCAGTAATGGTGAAATATAACTTTGATAGGGATGTTCAGACAAAAAAGACACGCTGACTCGTCTAGAACTGTGGAATACAGAGCTGCTCAGGATTGCCTCAGTTATGTGTTTTCTCGGTTAGATAATTTTCGATTCCGAGGTTGAATAGTTGCTGTAACGATATCTTGGTTCTCATGTAGAGCATAGGTTACGAAACGCACGAGACTAGCACAAAATGTTAGACTGACATCACTCCCTCCTTTCACGCTCAGGGAACTGTTCTTTGTGACGATATGTACCTGTCCTTTCAAATCCTCACATTCCTGCTTCTCGTTTTCGGCAGCTTTCTTTTTCAAGCTTAACCAGTACGCACTGTCTTGCAAAATATATTTTTCGATTCTCAAAATATCCCCATTGTTTGCCTAAACGAGAGTTTAATCACACCAGAATCTGTACAGGACTCCTAATAGTTAGGAGAGATTTTGCTCTAGTTTCACCCTAACATCCCTCAGTGATAGGCATTTGATACGCTTTCAATAAAGACGCCTCGAAAAAGCGACAATTGTAACCTCTGTTACGAAAGATAGCGATTTCAAAACGTTTTCAGGGCTGCTTTTTCTTTGAAATTCCGACATGTGGCATCCTCGCGGTAAGTTTGCGTTTAACATCCTCTCGCAGAGAGCACGGAATGAGTGCTGAAATGCGAGAGGAGCTCGCGGCTAACGAAAATTACCGAAGTTTTCTCTCGCGGCTAGCAAGATACAGTAGAAACAGTTTTGACCATCTACACTGAGGGCAAGTGCGAGTTTAATTAATGCAGAGGGTCGGGGAAGTCTGATAGCACTGTCAGCCATTTTGATTCAGGACTTCAGCCTATCTTCGAAACTGAAAGGTGATTTGAGGGATAGTCTTGTAACGACTTCCGCCAGGAAAACGGGCGATGAGGGATCAGAAGCAAAACAGGGATCACTGCTGAAACACGTTGGCCTATGGTGGCACTAATCAATCCCTCCCAATCAACTGTTAATTTTTCGGCGAGCGCCGACACTTCTTTCCATTTTCCTATTTTACTTCTGAAATTCTTTCACTTGGCTATTTCCAGGCTATTTTCCTCTTCATAATTCATTGCTTATCCTGAGCTGTAATGGGTGTGTAGAGAATTAATTGCTTGCTCGCTTTTCGGAAGGATTTCCATAACTTTTTAGTGCCAAAAAATGAAAATTTCCAAAGCAACTGATTTCCAAGTGATTTGCTGCTTTAGTAATGTTTCTGTATTTTATCTGTATAGTGGTGCTCTAAAAATGTTTCTGTATTAGTCGGTGCGTATCGGGCGAGTTTTGTGGCAAACCAATGTGAACTTGTTTTCAAAGCCAACTATTTTTGTTTTCATTTTACTACAAGATTGGAAAACTCCCTATTCATTGCCAGATCAGTGCCATCTTTGGTCCCTTATTTTTATTGAGGATCCGCGAGGCACTTGCTTTGGTGCATTCATAGAGCCACTCGAAGTGTTTCAATTCTTACCTTGCAATATTTGCACGCAATCTCTTCCCTGCATGATGCACATATGAGCGTATAACAGTCTTTTCAATATACTTTCAACATCAACCGGGGGCTGGTGATAAGTTTCAATTCGAGAAGGCCGCAAACAGTTCATTTCCTCAATTTCAACAATGACCGAAACCGCACAATCGCCCCAATCTCGAACGTTATACTTCAGTTGCACGTTCCCAAAAAACACTTGAAATCTTTTAAAAAATGAAAATTGACTATTTACTTAATCATTCTTATAGGTTTTTGATTATCCATTTCAGTTGAATGTAGGTCACCCTATCTACTCATTACTCGACGATTTTCGGAAGGTATTTGTCGCACCTAGTGTTACCTTCCTAGGTGCGCCTTCTGATTAATTCATCCAGGAATTTTAAAATTTTTGTTTGATCGAAATTCTGTTTAGAAAGGATATTTGTTCAGGTAACGTTCAAAAAAAGTCACTGCAAATGCGAGATCTTGTAAGATCGCACACATCTGGTGATTTAAGCTATTAATTAACCTAGCATATCTTTCCGAGAATAGTTCTAAAAATTGACAAAGCTCAAAAAATTACGAGAGTTTGAATTGCCAAGCGAAGGAAAATTCAAAAATTCCGTTCTAACAATAGGAATTCGAAGAAGTTCGCTTAGAAGGCTCTTCCTCATAAATAAATTTGGTGAATACTGCCGAAATGTAATTTTCGACCGTTTTCAGTATGCGGTGCAATGTATTTGAACGATATTAACCTACCATAATAACTGAAAAAGGGCTAGTGCTGAACCGCCGGTTTTGAAGCTTCTCAACTTACTATCTGCTCTATCTCTTGCTAAACGTTGAGTCTAGAACCTACTGTACTTTTTCCATCCGGAAAGCGTCCAATGCATCTTCTCATGTGAGGCAGGTCGCGTAACCTGACGGCACGCATGGATCTCACATCTCTCACTTGGGGCAGCTAAACTGGTGGCTCTGTGGCATCTTTGTCACGGTATGTTGGCGGCTTGGAGGTGGCGGTTTGTTCGCGCTTAACACCCCATTTACTACCACCCCAGACATTTCTTGTCGTTTCTTGAGAATTTTAGTGGCATGTATGGGTCTTTCGCCAAACCTAGTCTAGTAATTGGACGTGTAGCGATGGTTTGCGGCGGGCCGTGCAGAGTTCGCAACCCCAAAGGTCAGCAGGGCTTCGATCGCCAGTTATGAGCTACCGCCGCGGCCCGGTTCATTTAGTAAACCATGTTTTAAGAAGCTGTGCACAGTGGCGAAAGCATTGTTTAAAAGCAATGTTCACGATAAAAACCGTTTCCTATTTTCCCTTGTTTTCGCGAAGAAAGCCTACGAAGTGGAGATAATAGCTAAAAGGCCTCACGAAGCCATGAAATTTCTGGAGAAAAAAATTAGAAAAACCCTCTGAATGTTCAATTCCCACCCATTTTTTATATCTATTTTGTATATTTGATGCAGTTGAAATTGGGGCGTCTGAAATGGCTTTGCGCTTAGAACTGTGACCTCTGCACCGGAAATCCTTCAAAAATTGGAAGTTCTGGATGCGCATGCTTGAATCTCTCTTCAAGGGAACTATTCCCTTGAATGGAAAACTCTTCCATGTTGTGGGCGGGTGAATCTGATGGGACGGTCGGACGACCAAAGCGATTTCCATCAACTTGCTAACCTTACACTCCTCAAAAGGGCCCAAATCTCATGTGTACAAAAAGAGGAAGTACAATCGACATGAATCCTAGAGATACTTTGCGTTCCCCACTCATGGTTGGCGCAAACTCGGTGCACCTATGTTAAAGCGTATCTCACCGAGTATGCGTCAACCTTTAATAGGGAACGCAAAGTTTCACTGTGATCCATGGCGACGGTAGATTTTTTGGCATCATAAACACTGCCTTCGGACAGGGGCGCAGCAACGAAACCCCTTTCTTGCAAGCAGAATGTATCGAATGAATACGAACACTACTCTGAGAGAAATTGCCGCTGCGGCTCCGCGATAGTGCCACTTTGGCGCCTACAGGCTCCGAAGCGGCACTATCGCGGACGATCAATAAAAGAAAGTCAATAACGAGACTCGCTTGATTGACTTCGTCCTTTCAATGCTTTTGCTTTTTAAGAAAAGTGACCTCGTGCCATTAGGAATTATCCTAATTGGCAATGAGTAATCCAACTTAAGGTCACCCCATAACATCCCGGCTTTTCTTCACACTGCCCTTGTTAATAGCTTCAAATCGACTCCATTGCGTCAGTGTAGCCGACGGGGAGGAGACCATTTCTGGTGTTTCGTTGCGCTTTCATCGCCGCTATCCGGTTCAAGCGCATATCTGCTATACGTCTAACACTGTTGCCCTCGGACACACGACACATCAGTTCATTTTTGCTCTCAGTAAGAATTCAATTGCGGCTTCACAATTCTCAACACCTTAAGAACATTCATCCAGATTTGATGGGTTGTTGTGGTTGCGAAAAGGCGCGAAAAAAGTGGGCTTTTCACCGCAAAGTCGGTCGTGACCTCAGCAACGGCACGGATCATCGGCTAGATCTTGCCTGTATCGGCTCATCATCTGTCTCACAGCGATTGCAATCGCCTCCTTCTTCTTAGTCTCGTTAGCATTCGTGGTTGCGTCGTCGGCGGCATTGGTGACGACCAGAGGAGGCGGGTCTCCCCGCGCCATGGCCCAGCCCGGAACAGACCCTTTTCCTTCCGCTCGGGACTGTTCCAGCAGCAGCTAACCAGCAATTCGTACACTACATAACACCTCTTCCGATCACTTCGCAATTCCCGCTGTCACATCATGTTCTTCAGTCGAAAAAGGCCCCAGTCGGCTGAATACCGCTGCCTATTCACTCTTAAACAGCCCTTTTCTTCCTTAGATTGCTCATTACTGATTACTGATGTTACACTCGGTGGTCGCCTTCGTTTACTACCGATTACATTCTCGTCTACTCATCGGAAGCGCCACTCGCAATTTTCGAGAGCAATTTACTTCTATAACCACTTGGAAAAAGTTCATCCCCAAACTAGCACTTTCAACTCTACAGCCTGCTGCGCACTCTGCCACTCTCTTGCCTGTTACTACTTCCAAACCAGGGTAAGAATAGTGATTACCCTAGCCCAGAAATGTCTGTGACAGCTCAGGGAAAGAGAACTATTCGTAGAAGACGTGACTGTGTTTATAGATTGATTGAAAGTACTTAAACATCGCTAACCTTCGCATGCCTAGGATTTTTGAAGTTCAGGAATCTGTGCGGCATTCCGTTGGTTTCAGTGATCCTGAAGCATATTCACGTTTACCCGACTGCAATGATTTTGTGAACAGGAGTGGCTGTTGTGATTCCTTCCATTCAAACCTTCTGTTCACCATCAAACACCGTTTCTTATTTTTCAATATTTTTGCACAAGTTAACCCACGATGCAAGGAAAAAATGGAGAGCTCGAAATCATATTTTTTTCAGAAAAAAAATCTCTTTTGAAGCATTAAATTTCCGCGTCTACGCCCATTTATTGCTCTTGGTGTTATAGAAGTTGGAACGGCCGAAATTGTTTTCTGCTTTAAACATCCTAGGTGAATAACCTCCTTGTGTGTCCCTCACACCAAAAATTTTTTCAAAGACAAGTTTTCCGTTTGCACGCTTGGATGTTAGGATTTTTCGAGATAGAGAGTATTCAGCACATTGACACCATTTTTTCATTGGTAACTCTTCCATAATTTGATAGGCTCATCGGATGGGTTAGCTGATCGACGCGTTCTTCGCCCAATTACTGACCTTTTTTTCCTTTCTTTTTTGATTTTTTTCCTCTCTTTTTTGAGTAATAGAAAAGATCACCTTCTCCTCGGGGCTCTCGCGTGCGATTCTATTGATCATCCCTGCTATTCTGTTCTTCCAGAAGTCGGCTCAAAGAGTTTTCTAATTTTATTTGTTCCCATCCATCCTAAATCAGGGCTATTATCCTGATTAACGCTTCAATTTCTTTCATTTTATGACGGATTTCTTCTATTTTTTCACGTGATTGAAGGAGCACCATACTGTCAATCCGTGAATGAAGCGTCCAAAGATCATAGTCGCCCATCCCGTTTCTGACAATAATTGCAAAGAAGCCATTTCTGCAATGCAGTATAAGTGACTAAACTTGACGGAAGGCTTTAGCTTCCTCCTTACTAATATGAGAGTCGACTAGATTTTTTTTCTGTCGAATGCAAGTTTCATGCGGGGTAACACCCTCCAGGTCCACCTTGAACCCTGAAACACCTACTACTCGCTCCACCGCTGTGTACCAGAGACCAAATGAGTCACCTACCTCTGTCAGTGACCTCTCCTGTTGTGAATGAGAAGGGCATTTCAGTCTTCAAGAAGTGTTTTCGTGCTGCTGGTTTCACTCACTCTCCCTTATATCGAACGACATCAGTCTTTTTGATTAACTGTTTCTGTACTTGAAATTTCTGACTTGTTTTCCCGTTTTTTCTCATTACAAGGAGTGCGAAGTTTTCACAAAGAGGCTTCCTGATTTTCGTCCACAGCATTACGTAATCGTGCAAGCCTCACCAAAAAAATTTTTGCCTCCATTAAGACCATTGCTGAAATTCATGTTTCGCCGTTATGATGCTTTAATTCGTGAATTAAAAATTCCGTTCTGCGCTGTCTGATATATCCTTAGCCGGCAATATTTTTCGCAGAGCCATGATGGACAGTGAGACTATTTTTTTTCGAGAGCTCGGCGTGTCCCACCCAATTACGAATCTCCACAAGTTGCGCTGAAAATTCTCCCTGTCGACGAAAATTGTGACCAAGGTCAATATTTCCTTACAACTACGTCGCTGATACTATTAATTTCGTTTTGAAGATTTCCTAAATTGATCAACAAATTAAAGATTTTGATCAAGGACAATTACTTACTGAATTCAGAGCTTCAAGGCCCCAATTGTTTTTTCGGTTAAGCAGAAAAATAGTAGGTTAAGAATACCGTGCCCACCGGTCGAATGCAATCCTTCTTTGTACCCGATTAAAAGCAGCTTGCACGCTAGCGAAAGTGGTTGAGATGGCAACGCTATTGGGTTAGTAAGGTTTCCACTAGAACGCTTTCTTCGTTAGAAGTGTCAAAAACGAGTGAAATCTACCCACCTTGAGCTGTCTTGAGCCACTACAGAGCTGTGACTCCGCCCCTTCTGCAAAACCCCGCACTAAAGCAGACATCCTGCGAAAAAACCGTTACACTTCTGGATTCATATCAATTTTTCCTTGATTCTTCTCGTCAGTTTCTGAAACTAGCAGCTCCTAACCTTTGATTTCTATCATGAACCCGATATCATTTTTGAACATGTACGCTGCCTTTAATCCGTTCAGCGACGATTTGTTGTTAAAGGTCGAGCTCGCAAACATGGTCGAGATATCAGCAAAAATAGTCCCGCACGGCCCCTACCATGTAGTCAACGACGTTTCAACCGCTGAAAATCATCCAGGATGACAATATTTGAGCAATCATGTATCGCACGCCCGTATTTTCACTCCCCTTCGAGTAACAGAATGAAGATGTATTCTACGGAGCCTAGAAAACCTAATTCTCCCAGCTCTCACCCCACACAAATGAATGATACCGCTCTCAGAAATCGAAGTGTTTCCATATATGGAAACACTTCGATTTCTGAGAGCGGTATCATTCATTTGTGTGGGGTGAGAGCTGGGAGAATTAGGTTTTCTAGGCTCCGTAGAATACATCCAGAATGAACACCTAAACTTGAGGAAACATGTGATAATTGACAGTGATAGCACTATCAAAAGAGAGTGCACGAGAGAAAAAGCTCGCTTTACCTGGATATCACATGTTTGTGCACCGATGAGTTCCTCCATTTTAAAAAGTTAGCCGGAGTACAGCGGCATTCTCGAAAGTGGACGAGAGTTAGTCGGTCTGTAGACATGTTATACTCAAGTAAACCAAGCTATTTCTCTCGTGCCCTCCTTTCGATAGTGCTATCACTCTCAATTATCACATGTTTTCTCATGTTTAACTTTTCATTCTGTTACTCGAAGGGGTGTGAAAATACGGGCGTGCAAGACATGATTGCTCAAATATTGTCATCCTGGATGGTTTTCATCTCTTCAAAATCCGCTGACAACATGGTAGGCGCTGTGCAGGCCTACTTATGCTGATATCTCGACCATGTTTGCGAGCGTGTATGCTGCCTTTAACGAATTTGTACAACAAGCTGTTAATTTCGGGGACAACTTTCATAGCAGCAGAGAATAGATTCTTACTTTCAAAGGCAGTGTTCACAATAAAAAGCGTCTTCATATTTTCATAAGAAATGCATCAAAAATGTCGAAAAAACAGCGAAATGTTGGCGGGGAACGAGGGAACGTTCGTCCTTTTTCCGCCGTTTTCGAGATTCTCTAGTCCACCACTGTACTGCAAATGGAGCCACCATTCGAAAGCATTGAATTGCTCTATTGAGAATCTAGTGAAATTATATGATTGCCAGTAGGAACAAAGTTGCTCTCATTAAATATCCACGAAATATCGATTTTTTGCAATGCTTACATAAAAGTGGAAGAAAGTCGAAACCTGTGAAGCGCCACTGCGACATTCCGATTCGTGAAAAAAACGCTTCTTTTTTTTAGCTTGATCTTCGATGGTCATTTGGCGGTTCTAATTGGTTCTGACAGCTTAGTTAGCAAAAAGTTAGATCTGATCTGGGTTTGCATTGATCGAGGCTCGTCCTCTCTTCACGCATGTGTTATAGCAGCAATGGACTTTTTGATATCTATTACTTCTCTTTTTCACTCAAATTTCCTCCTTCGATTCCGCCCAACTGCTGTGGTCTCTCCCTACTTGACTTGCACATAGCGATATAACAAGAATGCAAACGGGGAACATTGGAATTTTTGGATAATTGGTTTTTATTTTTTCAACTTTAGGTAAGCTCACCGTTGCATAATATTACCGACAGAATTTGTTCGCCACCTGCAAACTCTTCGTCAATATGTAGCTGATGAGGCCTTCTTGCCATTTTTGGGTGCATTTTATACTTTTTGATGCTAACTTCCAACGGTTATCGGTAACCTTCAATAAACGCAATCAGTTCCTTCAGCAGAATAGAGGATAAGCAATTTTAAAGGGAAGAACGAAGTCAAAGGGAAAATTTCGTTTGAGACAAAAGCCTTGTCATTATGAAGCACCCTGTACAAGAAGTTCGCCCAACCCGCCAATCACTTTCGTAGCCCAATCCAAGGTCGGCTACTCGCGGCCATATGAAGTCTTTAGTCTACCTTTGTTTGCAGGAGCACCATGTTTTTTCAGCTATGACCTCCCGATGAAATGCCTAAGAAACACCCTAACGCACTCATTGGGTTGTACGTGGACACAACAGCAATCTAACCCGCGTAGAAGGGGCTTCGCAGCATATTTGCCTTAGCTACTGCTGACAGCAGCAGCTGATGCCGAGTAGCAGTTCCTCTGGATAGTGTGCTGCTGATCCCTTCGTTGGCGACCTACACATTGATTTTTTTCGGAATGGGTGAGTTTGGCAGCTCCTTCCCTTAGTGTCTGCTGATCCCTTTGTCCTGGGATTCAACCCGTACATTGATTTTTTTCTAATCTAAGGAAACACGGCAGCATCCTCTTCTACGACGACAGCGGGTATACAAGGCAGCCACTCTTACTGAGATAGAAGCCCCTCCCGAGGCCTGTCCTAGAAGGTGGCCTAGCGGCATTTCTGGAACATTAACTTTCGACGCTAAGGCAATCTTCCCCACGGCCAATCGCAAAGAAAGCTTCCTTGTTGCGGGCCGTGGCAAAGATCATACCTGTCCGTGCTGGAGGGGGTGATAGCCCAAAAGGTTGCACATCAAACCAGACACCGAATTCAGGAGGGGTCAAAACGCAGCATGCGTTGGCAGCAAATGCTGCGGTTAGCAGCAGCTCCTGCTGACAAAGCGAGGCCGTTGTCACGCAAGAGCACATCGGTACTAGACTCTGAAACTCGACTCTCCGGAGCAGGTACTCATACTACCACATATTTCGACCCCATTCTCGAGTTTCACAGGATTCGAAGATTGATAAATACTAAGGATAGGATTTTCCTCTTTTCATACCTGGTGTGGTACTCATCTTAATTAGTTCAATTGTTCTCATTCTTAAACCCCTACCATTAACTTGGAAGCACGTTCACGATTCTGTGTCTGGCATTTTTCTTTGCTTCGAATTCAAATAAATTTCAAAAAATTTAACCACATCACTTGCAATAGGAAATTTAAATTAGTTAGCCTTGGCGAGCCCTAAGCGCAGTGAAACTCCTGCTGATCTTGAGCTGAGTGAATGAACGAAGATATCGTGTTCGAGCCCTAATTCATGGACTAAACCCCGGGTAAGATTTAAAAATGAGGATAACATACCACAGCCATACCTTCCCACACACTGTACTGAAACCGCCATTCAAATAGGCTTGCTTTAAGTTGATATGTGTTTAGGTCATTTGGGGTAAAATGTGTGTAACCTTACCACAACACTTATCGACGCCGCCAGTGTTTAGCTAATTACCAACATACTGGAGCGCGGTATTTTTTGACTAACTTGAAGCACGAAGAGGGATATCCTCCTAGGGTATCTGGCGAAGAGTAGGGTGCCAGATACCCTAGGAGGATATTCCTCCTAGGGTATCTGGCACTCTACTCTTCAGTTTTATGGGCAAGGCTTATGGTTGATCACAGGTTGATGGTAACATTACACTCTTTACCGCGGTCGTTCATGAGTCTGGCTCCTGGGGTCAGTGGGAGCCTACTACGCAATGTGAATCATCCTCCTTTTCTTACGTCCTCTTATCTTCGCACTTTCGTACGAGCCCGATCGCGAGCTCAAACTTGCTTGATGCCTTCATTTTAGACATACCGTATTCTCTCTTTCAGAAGTACGTGTACTTCCATTTCTCAGGTCTCCTTTTTATGTGTAAACCCTGGCTTGCTTGCATGAGTGCGGGAGGAGCAAGCTGCAGAGCGGTCGGCCATGGCAAAATATTACAGTGATAAGGAGATTTTGACATGATAAGTCCTATAAATATTACTGCGACCGGCTCAAAATGAGGGAGCTACGCTATACTTCTGTTAGAGGTGTGCTTCTATTTTTCAGTCTTGTTTTTTGGAATCTTCGTAGTGAAACTTTTCATTAAAAAAGTATGATTTTCGCGATCGGCAACTATGAAAAGTCAGCTATTCAAGTCCCCGTCTGAGTCATCACTTGCACACTCGTTAAAGGCAGTGTTCACGATGGGAATCGTTTTTCTGCTTTTTCGCCTATCTTCAAGACGGTCCCATGCTGATTCCAATGGTGTTTTTGGAATCGTACAAGACCTTCTAGGAACGGAGTTCTCGTCCTAAAAAAGATATAGCTAGAGAAGCATGGTGGACGAGTTGTCCGAGGCTTGTAAATTCCGTCTTTTGCAGCCGATGTATGCGAGCTGACCTGAGTAAAGAGAGAAGTTGGGAATAAAGAAAAGAACAGGGCTATTGATCGGAAACCATCGCTCGTCTCACAATCTCGAGCATTCATTTGTTCACGTCGGTGGGCGTGGAAAGTGCGTCTGGGGTGTGACGAGCTGACGGGTGTCCAACTTTGGGGCCGTAGGGGCCGTTACGAGCTCATTTCTCTTAGTTTTTTTCAACGTTAGGGATGTGCTAGGCCCCGCAGCTGCCGATCTCCACCAAAAAATCGGACATGGTTTTTATCGTGGACACTGCCTTTAATGTTATCGCCCTTTTCTAAGCAGTCACGCCGTTATAGGTGTCTAAATTTTCATTGTCTCGTTTAGAAGTGTACTACTACTATTAGTGCACTTCAAATAGAGGTGTAGTTCTCTTAGAAGAAATACGGCAATTGTTATCGTAAACATTCACGCAAACCTCCCGCAAGGGCTTCCATGTCTTCCATCTCGAATAGTATGTAGTGGTCAATTATCTATATAGTTAAGATTCATGAAGTGTTTGGCAGAAAAATGAGCCTTTTACTCCCGATTGGTTTCACGCCAAGCTTCGTACCGGTATGAACAGTAACCAGGTAATAACCTACTACTCTAAACCAAGCCCTCACACATAATGAGTGTTGTCCGTTCATAGGACGGGTTTCCGAAAATTTGCCCTGCTTCTTCTCTGCCTCAGTACTATAAGCTTCATTGCCAATATCCAAGATGTATTCCAATGCTTGAGTCGTTCTCATTAATGTGCGTTGCTGGTCCCGTTTTTTCTTCTACCTTGAAAGATCTGAACTCTTCTACTCATGCTGTCTTGATTACCCACGTACACGCATAAGAACCAGGCTGACCGGTGATTCTTCAGGTTCTTGTTCATCCTCCATGAATAAGAATGTATTTTTGTATTGCAATATTGAGCCTCTTATTATCAGCAGATAAGTTTCCTGTGTGTCTACACGACTTGCTTCAAAGTGCATTTTTCATGAAGGAATAGGTGAAATCTGTTGATCCTTAAGAGTCTCAGTTGGTTGACTTCCGAGATGAAGTGCAGTCCTAATGATTGATTAGGCACGATAAGCAGTTGCCAGCCCTAGGAGAGTAGGAGCTCTTCAAAACACATATGAACTTTTCAGACCGTCTAACTCCATGCAGGGGCTTTTAGGTTGTATTTTCTGATGTGATTGGCACATCAGGAGAATCTCTAACCAGCATATTGGGAATCAAATGAAAGTGAGTGAAAATGTTTGCTCACTTCTTGTGGAGGATCTCACAGATCTCAGAGTTTTCTCAGCAGGTAAGAAAACATCGCAAGAAAATCACAGAAACGAGCCCGCATACAAATAACTTGTGCCGAGAATGATATTTTTGAATCAGGGAACCTTCTAGGATCGTAGATGGCAAAGTTCCGAGTTGAAGTTCCGAGCCTCTAAGCTTAGTCCATACGTAGCAGGAACGCTCACATCATATCGGTGTTCTGCAGATCTAGAATGCAAGGAATGCATATTTAGAAACCGTATGCTCTCTCTTCTTAAAGGCAGCAGACACGCTCAAAAATGGTATCGATTTTATGACATAAATCAAAGGTTTGGAGATGCTTGTATTAGGAACTGACCAAAAAAACGAACGAGAACTGTGTGCGAATTGAGGAATAACGGTTATTTTGTTATCAGGTGAAAGTGGACGAGTTTTACGGCGCGCGGTTGAAACAGCGAATATTAGCATTAAAACGGTTGAGATAGAGAAGCCGATATACTCCTACAGCCTGTACTGGAACGTTCACCTCGTTGGAAGCTTCAAAAACCACACAAAGTGGCCGTATTAGTGCTATCAATCTGGACGAGTTTGTATTTTGGGGCGGGGTTGCGTAATTTTTTCGATTTGTATTGCTCAAATTTAGTAGTTTTGACTCGCTTTTGACGCTTCCAACGGCGTGAGCAGTCTACTAGGAGCCATTCGACTTTAGAAACGTTGTTATCTCAACAACCTTTTCGAGCGTGTCTGCTGCCTTTAAAGTACTCTTTGTTTCTGAAGTGCACAACTGCAAAGAAGCAGGTCTAAAAAGTTACGCATAACCTAGCTTACCCATTTTGAGCCGGTCGAAGTTATGCTCTGGCTTATCGTTTCAAATTCTCCTTATCGCTATTATATTTTGCCATGACCGACCGCTCCGCTGCTTGCTCCGCCCGGACTCATTCGAGCGAGCTAGAGTCTGCGTATCTTCTCAGAAAACACATTCATACGTAAGCGTTGTTAGAAACCTGAATTTCAAGTGAAAAATAATTATCCTCCGTACGGCACAAAGGCTATTTCAAGACCTCTCTCATAAAGTTGTTCGTGATTTTTTGTGCTTCACTCGACGCCTAACCTTCCCTTCTCTGCAGCTGAAACCGAAGACTGTCTCTATCGCTAAAATTTTCCATTGAAGAAGGAATTATTCCTTTATCCAGGATAGGACCGAATCAGTTTGAACATATTCTCATTAGTTGTTTTCCAATGCCTCTACGATTTACACATTTTGTGTTTGATGTGCTTAAAGGCAGTGTTCACGATGAAAATCGTTTTTCTGTTTTTCCATCTATCTTGAAAAGCGCCCCATGCTGATTCCAATGGTGTCTCTGAAATCATACAAGACATTCTGTGAACGCAGGTATGGTCCCTCAAAGATTGAGCTATGGAAACATGGTGGACGAGTTGTCCGAGGCTTGTAACTTCCGTCTTTTGCAGCCGATCAATGCGAGCTGACCTGAGTGAAGAGAGAAGCTGAGAGTGAAGGGAAGAACGGGGCTAATGATTGGGAATCATCGCTCATCTCACGATTTCGAGCATTCGTTTGTTCACGTGGGTGGGCGTGTGATGCGCTTTCGGGGTTTGCCTTGCGCTCGAAGTGGCAACTTCGGGCTGTTTTGGAGCTTTTCCTGGCTTGTTTTCATGCGTTCTCTCGACGTCAGCGATACAGTATGTCCCTCCACTACCCATTCCTAGTGAAAACTGAAACACATTTTTTATCGTGAACACTGCCTTTAAGATGTCGTTGAAGAAATATCAGAACCTAACCCGCCTAGATTTGTTGTACGCAGTTGGTGTTACAGGAGGACGCCCCAACTCGGCAACGGCCGTTCCGCACTGCTCCTACAGCACTCCGGTCAGTCCTGGCTCACGAATTTCTGACGAACGACGTCCCATGTGGACATTAGTTGTCCTTCTCTATCTGGCCACTGTCCAAGTGGTCAGCGTGGTTTCGGCGCCGGTTAACCTACCACAGACAATCTGTGAGTTTTCTTAGTTCACTTTTATTTGCCAGTTTCTCACCATTCTCTTCGTTTCTCTGTTTTTCCTTGTCGTTTGTTTCGCAGCGAATTCGCTGCGATCAGTTTTTGGCGTGCGTATCGCGCTACGGGGTTAAATGAGCCGCTAAATTGCTTCAAACCTGGATTGATCGGCTTGTTCTTGTGCGATTCGAGTCTGAATCATCCGCTTGGCTAGCAAGATATGTAGCTAAGTTTTAGACGAATGAAGGAATTATGATGAAATTTCTTCAGTTGAGATTAGAGCTCCAAAAGATTAATATACTCAACCGACTACGTATTAGACAGGTCCGAGGGTTGGTATGTATTTTTTCACCCTCAGAATGAATTTTCGGATTTCCTGGTGCAGATTGTAATTTTCATTTTGGTTCTTTGTTTTCCCTGAAATTCCCCCTCTTTCACAACAATATGTAGACAGAATAAACGATCGATTGTGAACATAGAACAAAGTGAAGCGAACTATGTAGTGAACGTACCGATGTATTGTATTTTAGATTTTGGATTAAACAATTTATTAATTTCATTGTTTTGCAATGAGTATGCAAACGAATATTCCCCATTTGGAATCAGCAAGATTTCAATTGCTCTATGAGCGTTATTGCTTTGAATAGATATGTTTTGTTGATCAAACAAACAAACGAACCGATTCGTCGTGCCCAACACAAAGCCTCTGCATAGTCGAGAGGCATAAGTCGCGATGCCACATTGATGGATAGAGGGCAGAAAGGCAGCTTTGTGCCTGCCCTTTATTACCCATCATTGCGGCGCGACTTTTGCCACCGGACTATGCGTAGCCCTATACTCCTTTTCTGTCGCCTTGGTGAAAAGATGCCTGCCAAAATCTTCTACGCAATGTGTCCATCGATTCATGCAGACACCAATAGAGTGTAACAAACAACACCTTGTCCATAGATACTAATGTATTAATTGAATTATTACATAGACAACAGCTTTAGGTGGCCATTATTATGAATTAAACAAAATCACAACATTCCCCTCAGAAACGTTCCTGGAAAGAGAAGAATTGATCTATCGAATGTGTCGAGTGCTTATGAAATCTCAAAGACCAACTCAACTGCACAGGTCCAACGAACACTAAATTTTTGAATTGTTTTGTCTAAGATGTTAATCTAAAAATAGATATTATTTATTTGTCGTTGTTTATTCTCACAGTTCGTGACTCTTTCATTAGAATTCCTACCCCCTTTCGAGAAAACGCTCAAAACATGAAACCCTCAAGACTATAAAAACTTTCCATTCCAATTCAAAATTTCAAATTAATACAAAATAATTCCAAGTTTGAACTGACATTTCCTTCTACCCAACAAACTAAAGAATCTTTATAACGTTACCTAAATTTTGTCGTTTTACCCCGTGTGGATCAGCAACTTCTAGGGAATTCTTTCGAACGATTCTGGAGAGGGGCAAGGTCAAGAATTTTAGACACAATTTGCACAGAGATTTATAAACTTCAGGGTAAGAGTTTTGTCTGGTCAATCTAAGCCATTTCCCTATTTTCAGATGTGCTTAGAGTATTACCAGTTTTTATGTATATCAAAATATCGGCCACAAAAGTTTTTTTTTGCATTTTGGACGAAGAAGAAAACGCAAAACACGTCTTATTTTCTCTATTCTCACACCTCTGCTCAAAATGGGCCATTTCGGAATCTAAACAGATATTTCGAATGAGCATCAAGAGCTGTTTCTTCTAAATAGGCATTAGGCTTACCGATGAGAAAAAACGTACATACATGTACATATAGGCAAATCTAATGATAACACAATCAACTGAAGACACGCGCGAAACGCAGTTTCGCAACTGAAACAAGCTTACTATTAGCTTGGGGGAGAGGGCTCTCGATGCTGATTCCGAATATCTCTTTCGATTTCTGGATAGACCATTTTGAATAGAGTTATGACGAGAGGCCACAAAAAAGTTTTTTTTTTGTAAATTCTTCGGCCCAAAACGCAGAAGATATGTATAAACGGTAATCCGTTTCTCGTTTTTTTTGTTTCTTTGTAGCAGTATTTTCGTCTGAGTAGTCAAAAATAACATGTAGAGGAGGAGAGGAAGGATTACGCTCGCCCACAAGAACGGCTTCAACTTCGTAGTTATTTATTTTTGAAGTGTTTCTCTAATAATTCAGCTTCAATACAAACTGCAAAACTCAAGTGATTATCATCTTTGTCATAGTCAGACTTTAAGAGTTAATTAAGGAGCATGCGTTAATTCATGAGTGGTCCATCGTATTGAAGTATTATATTTTCCAACTACATTATTCACATATCGCGAGAAAATTATGAAAAATGATTGCGATGCAGCCTCGAAATGCGAAATTCTTCATGGCCTCTCTCTATGAGGTTTATTCTGTATGCATGGGCACGGTTAGCCCAATCGGACCCTTTCCCGTATTTTTTTCTTCATGTTCCAAGGTATTCGTACAGCAAGTTAAATATCATCGTCTGTTTTGAGTGTGTTCCGAAGATGCCCGAGGCTTTTCTGAAACCTCACAAGAAATTTTTCGAATTAGATGATTTTCTGCTGATATATTGACTCTGTTAGGTTCCCAGAGCTCTACTTGGGATTCTATCAATTTTTATAGCATGTGAGTGACGACGCACGCGTCTGTATCAAGCGATGCGGTTTTGCTATTATGCGGAAGAAAACCACAAAACAATCTAACGTCGTTCCATGAGCTTATTTAGTAACCTTTTTTCGGAGTCTATCGGTTCCATATGTGGAGCGCGTGCGTATTCCATGTGGTTTTCATCGATGTTGTATTGGAATGGATCGAAAACCTGCAGATCACTTTGGTGTTGCTTTCGGTGAAACCGATCTCACCCCTTACCAGTTTCTGCATCATTTCTCTCCCTTCTTATGGAATTCTCGTGCAAACTGATCGTATTGATCAAATCAGTGTCGCGCGGCAGAAACCTTTATCATCAATCATCTGTGTGTTTCTCTGTTCATCTTCTCACCCACCCCTAAAAATACTATAAGCCCTGATTGCTTGTCATCACAAAAGTATTTGATCTTAGAGGAAATTTGGCGACCTTAAAAGCATCGTACACGATGAAAACCATACTTGGGTTTTTGACTTTTTCGTGGTGTTATATCCCTATAGTGACTGACGGTTGCAAAAAGCTCCCTCAAAAACGCCAACTTTTCAAGAAAAACCCATTTAAAGAAAGCTTGATACAAATTTGAAGTTCCCGCCGACATCACTTTGGGATAGTCGGGCGAAGAACGCAAGGAACACTTTTACGATTCGTTCCTTGGCGCAGCGTCGGAAACAATTCACCGAGGATGCCATTCAGACGAGCGATCTTTTTTCTTGAACGAAACTGAAAAGGGTTACTAACCTGCTTCGTCCATTGCTGTCAGCTGCTTTCGATCGATGCCGAACGTGAAATCAAGTGGCATTTTAATTGCGCCCTACGACGCGTCAACGCACGATCGCCGGCAGCGACCACGGAGTTTTGCTCCTTGTAACAACGGATCGACCCCAAGGCCGGCCCCCAAAACCCAGGAAGCTTTTTTCAGGTCAGTAGAACTCCGTTCAGAGGCGATTTTGGAACTCGAAACTTTTTGAGTGACATTGTCATGACCCCCTAGTCCGACAGAACGCAAAAGCTGTAATTCGGTTTTCATCGTGTACGATGCCTTTATAGGGGTTGGAATTCCAAAGAGGTGATAGGGTGGGGAACCAGTATTTGCGTTACTAGTTTCGAATTCCTTTCCCATTGAATTGTGCCGAACAATACGGGCTGGTGAAGTGTCGTCATGTCACCGAATAAGGAGAGGGATGGATTTCATTGGAGTCCAAAAACCTACTGAGGTGAAACAGAACAGACTGCAGAAAGACTCCGGTGGGACTGAACATCTGAGATTCATAAAGTGTCAAGATAGTTGGAATTTGCATGTTCTCCCTTTCCAAGCGTTTTGATGACAAAAAGCGAGAATATCCTCTCTAATTTCGAGAGCAACCCTCCTAAATTTTTAAATGCAATGATCACGATTAATATCATATTCGGATATGACGCCCTGCTAGTTGTCGCAAGCGTGCGCTAATGACGAAATGTGCGCGAATCGATCAGGCTGGACGTGGCGGACTCGCCTGACAATTTGCCATCGACAACGTCTGCGGCGCCACAAGCTCATCAGAACGGGGGCGGGGTGGGTTAAGCAGGCGTACTGGGCTAACGAAATCTTCATTTGGCGGCGGTTTTTATCGATTTCTGGCGCTTTTTTGTTGCTTTCTTCAACACTATCCCCACCAGCATCTGCCAGCGTTTTGTTTCACACTGAAAACTCAAAAACGAGATTTATCGTGAACACTGCCTTTAGAGGCACTGCTTACAGTATTTTAGTTCAACGAGTCATCACAGTTATTCTCTCAGACCAGTCCTTTGCGCCAAGGACTGGCACGAGGGGCTTGTCAAACTATAAGAGAATAATTGGGATGACTCATTGGAATTCGGCTTCGTCCTTGTGAGGGCTTTCAATCATTTTTCGCTCTGGTTTAGCCTTGATTTCATCCCATAGTATCCATCTAATTTCACCTTGCTATTGTGTTGCTGTCGTAAACCACGATGATTCCTCAATCATTGACAACTTATCCTCTTTGTCGAACCATTTTCCTGTATGCTTATGGTAAAAGAGGCACTTGCTAGATTATTTCTGCCGTTCTTTTGAGCATTTTCTCTGTGCCGTCAAAGTATAGATGAGCCAGTCATGTGCATTACAATAAAGTTCCGAAGAATGAAATTCTCGGCTCTAAATGAATCCACTTGGGGATGCGTCACGCATACGACTTCCATTCAGAATCGTAGAGGCGTTTAAATTGGAATGAGCCTAAACAAGGACATGCTGTCGTGTTCAGGCGTCGTCATATCAGTGTTCACATCTTCCCAAACAAATCCTATACAAATTTAATAACGTCGGGAGGGGTAGAAGGGTTGGTTGGCTTTGGGTGAGAACCGACCACCCGACCGCGTGCTACGACAATGGCGCTCTGTACTTGAAGAGAAAAAAAGCAAAAAATATTTATGTGCTTCTTCTGTCATAACTCTGCTCAAAATGGTCCGTTCTGGAATCACGTGAGACAATTGAGATCATCATTAAAAGCTCTTGCTCTGGAAATTGTGGGCAGGAAAACACGGCCACATTCACTCATTTCTGCTCCACTTGCAAAATCGCGTCTTGTGTGTGTCTCATGTTAATTTTTTTGTGCTTCCTCCTCCCTATATACCTTGTTCAAGCGTAAGCCATGAGTCGTATCATTCCAGGAGATTGAGCACGCTGTCTCTCTTTCCTTCTTCTCGACCTAAACGCAAAAGATACGACCGGTATTATACATATCGTCGATCCCTGGTCGAGAGATAGCCGCGTCGAACACACGTGGCACGCACGCAAGCGAGGAGGTAATGATAGGATCATTACCTCATCGCTTCCGTGCGTGCCACGTGTGTTCGACGCGGCGATCTCTCGACCAGTGATCGATCATATGAACCTTGTTGGAGAGTGAGCCATGTGTAGTTCATGAAGAGCAATAATTAATACACTTTCATTTTCAAATAATATCCGCATTTGTACGGGTCGTGGCCAGTAAACATTGGAAAATCACTCTCCGCATCTTTTCGACTTTTTGACAGAAATTAGAGTGGGTATTATATACATACCCAAGACTAGGATGTTTGTTTAAATATTTTCGGTCTGAGCACAGCCAAATTTGAGTATGAGAAAGAAATTTGAATGAGATTAGTTCACTGAATCGCGCTGTTCTTAAACAGAAAACCGTGCTCAAAGTGCAAGGTGGACGTGTCTTGAAAAACTATCTGCTTCCCAATCTGCTCAATTGTTGCTCGAGAAACTCGGAGACACTAGTGACCCAACTATTTTCACGGAAAGATCGGTTAACAGCCGACTGAGGAAGAAATCGGGGCTAATTCTTGCCTCTCTCTCTGCAGGTTGTCATCATTTAGCCATTTCTGGCCAAAATATTGCTCGGCTATCACTCAGGCTAAGTAAGGTCTTCAAGAGCTCTTTGTATATGACTGCACTACATGCACATGGATGACCACAGTGGTTGAAATTTCACTATTATGGTTAAATATATGAGGATTGTACTGTCCCGAAGTCTCATGATAGTTCTAAAAACGTTTATTACAAAAGTTCCAAAAATGAGGCTGTAAAAGCTTCTAAAAGATCCGAAATTTTGGATCTTTATTATGTTTAGTAGTCACTGGGGGAAATTTCGTTCTCCCAGTGTAGGTATCTTCAATTCAATCCTACCAGCCAGTTTATCCCGGATGCGCTCCCAAAATAAAATAGCTTACAGAGTAATCACCCTACTTAGCATGGAGCCGGCACTCTTTGACGAGCTGCGATTCAAAAACTACGCTGAAATTGAGAAGTTCAGTAGATTCTTGAAATTTGTGATTTATATATAGATTGTGTGAATGTTTCTAAAGTAATTAATTCATAATTTGTAATTATTTGGACCAAAGGGATAGCAAATACCCTGATTTCCTAGAGAAAAAAATTTGTTCTTTTTTCTTGGATTGGATGCGATCTGTTTACTGAACGGGTTTTTTAAAAACCTAGAAGAAAGTGCGTTTAAGTTGTGTGCATCTCGCTTAGAGTAAAGTGTCCTTCACTACGTCCATTTTCTGTAACACCATGAGAGTTATGGTGTTCAAGTGGATCTTCCTCATTTCTTTGTAGTAAATCGCAAACTCGCACCCTACTCTCGGAGTACTCTCTCGGAACTATTTCTGTAAAGAATATTTTCTTTAGATGCGTCACCGTAGTTGAATCCGCTCTCAAGAATTTCGACCTCACGCTTTAGAACAGATAAGATCCATATTACTAGCGCTGAACCCTTCATCCATCGAATTTTTTGCCTCTTATCTAGCTGTCCTTTTGGAGTCAGAGGGAGAGCGAACTCGTTTTTCGATCCGAGATAGAGAGGGGCACGCGACACAAAGGCATAGGCGGTTTTTTTGTGGCGACAAAAAGATGCTGTTGTAGAGCAGCAGCCCACACTTGACGCCTGTCGCGTGATGGACACCTAGCGGCTAGCCATCTCAGGCGGCAATCCGATCGGAATTTGAAACGCTTTCGCCATATTACGGCTCATTGCGCAACGCTTGTGAAGAAGGCTATGTTGCATGCTGCGATAGAGAGAGAGAGCGGGTGGAACTTTCGCTGCGGCGTCAGATCTGCTGCTGTCATCATTACAGGACGAGTTACGGATAATCCCGAAATGACGGGGAGAAAAGTGCCCGACGGGGACAGCAGCTGCCTGCCGACGTCACCCATCGACCAGTTCCTTTGACGGAAGAGCTTCCGACGAACAGAATTACTTCATACGAAGGGGGTATTCCGCACCTGTGTCTGAAGCCAAACGTCAAATAAAGTATACTCTGTTTATCTTGAATTGCACAAAACACGGTCAGCCAATAGTCCTCTAATTGGCCTGCTAGTACCGCGGTGTACGTCCACGACGCGTTCTCGGCAGACACGGGTGGCAGGGTGGGTGGCCGAGTGACGGCATTGACGAATCGATCGCTCTGCACACCGGGTGCACACCCGGGTCTGCCGAGAACGCGTCGTGGACGTACACTACGGTACTAGCGGGCAAATTAGAGGACCATTGGCGGACCGTGTTTTTTGCAATTCATGATAAACAGAGTATAAAACTGCAGGCTTTTGCGGCAACAGCGTCATTTGGTATCCACTTTTTTGCATACGGTCACAACAGCAGCAGTTAGTATTCCCCTTTCTCTCACAGACATCGTTCGTGATAGGATCTGCAGGTTTTTGAAAAATGATGTAGCTAAGAGAACCTGCATGATAATTGCTCTGGAGATACGGCTAAATGCAGATAGGGTCCATCGAGTTGGGTACAACTTTCGATATCAATAGTGGATGAATCCACCGCTGTGCTGAAATGTGATTTGTCTCGCTCTACTAATCCGTATCATTTGCTTTGTTTTTTACATTGGTCAGAATTTGTCTGTCCAAACTGGAGGACCAACATTCATGATATCCATCTACGATTTCCTTTCTCACCAAAAGTGGGGAATTTAACAGCTGCTACGTCTGGATACTCCTCGCAACATCAAGAGGGAACAGATTTACTAGGGACGTCCAGGCAACAAAGCTACTCTTGGAACAACCATCGTACACGAAGGGGCGGAATCCCAGAAGCGGTTGGATCGAAAGGTGTTCGAGAGGGCTCATAAAGAAACTTTATCGCGAAATCTCTATTTCATACCTTATTTCCTTAGGATTCCTGTAGGCTGAAAGCAATTTCGTGTCACAAATGATGACTCTTCCCGGAAACAATTTCTTTCGATCTGGGTTTTCTGACGAGGGCATGAGGTCTGGGGCGTTTCTGAAGACCTCTCGGTTTAGAGTCTCACTAGCAGCGAGCACCGACACTTGTATTTCTCCATGGCCTATCGACCAGTTGCTGGTGACATTCGGAATCGAGAGCTCTTTAGGAATGCCCCGTAGCTCATATAGTGTATACGCGCCACAAACATAGACATGCACATGTGCGGATTGTTCGGGCTTACATTTTTATCAATCATTGATCATCGGCCGAAAATTTTTCTCTGTTTTAAATTAGTTTTAGACTTATTTTTGCCTATTTTCGCGTGTTTTATACTATATATTTGTTATATTAGGTTGTCGCATAAGTTTCTCTCCCCCTCGTTTTGAAGTTTTACAAAACTTCCAGCTTTGGTAATTTGATCAAGTGTAGTAAGTCGTTCGAAGGCGCAACTTGTTCTCTATTTGAGATTTTTTTTACTTGGGTCAGAGCTTGCTGATTTTCGAAATACATGCTGAGGTTCAGTGGTAATCTTCAGTGATGAGCACCTGTGAGTGTTTTTATTCATCTTGATGAGAAGCACAGAAGCTGCCAAGGTTGATGGTATTTCGGAGCCACCTTAGAATAAGATGACCGAGTTTGCGGAAAATCTCGGCAGGACGTAATTATTGATTTTTTGCGGGTGATTTTGCATGTTCGGGGTTTTTTTTTCGACCATTTTTGGCAACGAAATTTCCGTTTTAAGAACCGTGGGAAAGTGTTGTATCTACGTATTTACTCGGTAGTATTTATCTTGTCAACTATCGATCATTTATTCAGAGAATGGATTTTTGTAATTTTTATCAATAAAAAAATCTACCGATGACTGACAAACATAGTATTCAGTAGAGACTTCTCTACAACACTCAACTCTGAAAATCGAATCTGGTCGGATAAGGGGATAAGGCAGAAAAGATCGAACTTGCAAGTTCACCAAAGTCGCAAAAAACACCATTTATGCCCCATCGTGATTTTCCGCAGACTCTGTCATCTAGCTCCTATGTGGCTCGAGTATACCACAAACTTTGACACCTTCTATGATTCCCATTGAGGTGAACAGGAGCACCCAAATATGCTCAGTACTCAAGACATCGAGATTACACAAATACACATTGCGATTTACCTGAAATGCTGTTTGAACTGAGGAGAGAGTGACGGAGTTCACTTAGGAAGTTTAGGGTTAAGTCGTAGTGAAGGTGTTCTCAATATGATAGTCGAGAAATATGAAACCTCAGAGTGAAGTGTACAAAGCAGTTTGCATACTAAGTGCTAAATGATTTCTATGAATTATGAGTAATGAGATTAGGATATTTGAGTCCGGTATAGTCGATTAACCCTGTATACAAACTCTCACTGTTTCAGATGAACGCCGAAGACCGCTACACTGATAGCGAGAGAGAATGAAAAATTCACGAACCTGCACTAGGATTCTGAAACTGCACTAACTTAAGTTTTAAATTAGGGACCCGGAAAACTCCTAGCTTCAAGAAACTATCCTCCACTCCCTAACGTTCAGTACCTCTCGCACCCGTTGAAGAATATTTTTCTGGTGTGGGTTCTGCGACAATTTTTGCGTTTTCTCAGTACTTACAATTGAGGTGGGTCCAGCTGTGGGTTCACAGTGCATTTCAGAGAAGAACCCACACATAGTAAATTTTCTTCAAAAACACTCTCCAGGAATGCGGAAGGTTTTGAACGATAGAGTATAAAGTCTAGTTTCTTAAAACCAGAGTTTTTCCAAATAAAGTCTAGTTTCTTAAAACCAGAATTTTTCCAAGACATTTATTACTTAACTTATATTTTTCAAAGAAACCTACATTTTTGAGAACTTGACGTTGTTTTCTTCGACGTTTACGCCCACAATGTAGCGCCCTTCAGCGTCGATCTCAGACGATGAAAGTTTGAAGATGGTATAGTTCGACCACGCTGGACACAAATATCCTACTCTCGTGACTCCTAGTTTTCAAAATTGTTGACTTCCGGAGGATCCAACTCAAACATCCGCATTTTTTTCGCATACCACTGGCTTCAGTCTCTCAATTTTGGTATTTTTCCAACCATTTGACAAATTTATTCTTACCAATAGAGTGTGACAAGAGTAATTTACTGCAAATAAGCGTTAGAAGCACTGGAGTCGCATCACTTCCCCACACAGAGTGATTCATACTTGTGAAACAATGGCTGTCAAGTGTCCATGCTTATGTTCTTTCCGAAATCTTCACTTGAAGCTGCTTGTTGAATAACGAGTGGGCTATAAGTGGTCCGCCAAGTCTGTTTCATATCCAACTCCCCGAACAAGATTTTTATGAAGTTCGAAAAAACGTCTAATAATCTATCGGAATCGATCATTTGAGGTGTTTTGGTGAAGATTCACCAGTTTCTATGTGTATGTGTGTGTGTGACAGCGATCTCTACCCTGCAGTAGCTGAACAAATAGCGTCGCGCAACAACTGGTTACTATGTGGAATGTTGAAAAGAGAGAAACACACACTTAATAGGGAAAAACTCTCGCTCATTTTAGCCTGTCCGGACAACCGAATCTTTGTGTATGTGAATGGATCGGCTCATGACAGGACGCCATATCTCTTCGTTGAGCTGCACGCGGATGATTTACAGGTTTGTCACAGAGTGAACACTCGTGAAGTGTTCTGGGCTGTAACCCTTGGGGTCAGTGTAAGGCACATCGCTGGTTCGGCTAGCACAAATGTCCGACCCTCCTCGGAAAGCGGACATACCCTGGGCAGCTCAAAGTGGGACTTTGATTCCATCCGCTCTGAGAACAGCCTGTCGTCAGGTGAATACAGAAAATCGAAAAAGAAATTTTTCAAAAAGCGTAATGCTGATGGTCTCGATAAGCGAAATTCCCTAATCGAAAAGGGAGTGGTTACTAAAACAGCTTAGTGGAGCGGCCTACTTATAAGATGAGCAGATGAAGAAATTTGAGCCTCTTTATAATCCCTTTTGTCGAAAGATTCCGAAATTCGAATGTTTCTTCTAACAAGAGAAGTGCAAACAATTAAATGACTCGGCCGTTTGCAACAAAACACACTCCGACTAGGAGTTATTCTAAAAGTTTCCTTAACTCCAAATTTTGGCTGCTACCGAGCTCCTTGAGCCGGGTCGCGAAGGAGTTTACTCAGTTGGGCGAAAAGGTGAGGCAATTTTATCCATCTCATTCCATCCATATCAGGTCATTTTCAGGGTGTTTAGAAAACACTTTCGTACTTCACTAAAAATTTTCGAAGTTTCTCGGTGGCTTCAATACGAATCTGGGGTCCGATTTTCCATAATTCAAGCTTACTGTGGGTTACGGCATGTGTGAAGCCTCTTATACTGTCGTTCTCTAGGCCGAATTCCGGTCCGCATTTGCGGACTACGGCTATTTCATCATGCGACACGTGAGAATCGTGCTGGTCTACTTGGCCCCGGCACGATTTACCACGATTATCACGTGTCGCATGACGCAATGGCCGTAGTCCGCAGTCGCGGACAGGACTTGGCTCAGAAGACGACAGTACATGACGTAATCTGCCTTACAAGGAAGATCACCTTATCTTAGTCCGAGTTGGGCAGAAAAAGTTAACGTTAATCCGAATGGAACTGTCTGCTCAGGTGGTCGGCGGGCGTATTGATTGGTCGTCGCGAAGGCATTTTTTGAACCTGTGGATCGATTTGCAGAATTATCAGATGAGTAGTGAATAATTTTCCAGTCAGCTATATTTCAATCGTGGAAGGGCATTCCCGAACAATGTCTTCGTGACGTCCCTCTTGACACGCACGCAGACCGCGTGGGCGGACAGTCCGATTCGAATAGACATTACCTGGCCATGGTTTCCATGTTACCTGCGGTACAAACTGTGAGTTTCCCTGGTGCGAACTTACATATCAAAAAGTTACAAGCTTGAAACGGTAGATGGTATAGGAAAATTAGAAAATTTTCTGAGTCCAAATTTCGTCTAGAAGGTTAATTGGGATGCTGATTACGAAGATGGAGGCCTTATCCGGTCTTCCAGATGACTACGGTAGGCTACGGTGGAAAAATGGCATCATGCCTACTTCAACCTACCGTAGTTGTCGGAGAAAAATCCGAAAATGAACCTAAGGCCCCGGTCAGAGTTGGTGCTATTTGCATCTGTAACCCACCGACTCCCCCCAACACCCCCCCCCCCGCACCCCCCAACACCCACCCGGTCGATACGTATGTTTAAAATGATGGAGTGAGGTTGAGAAAATCACTCGGTGTATCCAACTAGATATGACGATGATTACGTGGCCGACAGGATCGCACCTGTTCAGAGAAATAGTGAAGGAGAGTATGGTGAAGTAACGGAGGTAGCAGTAAGGTTAGCTTTCTAGTGATGCGCAATGTTTTATCATCGACCCGCCCACCCGGTGATTTTCTCATCCGCCGTCATCCACGTATTGCATGGATATCGACCGCGTCGGATACATCGAGTGATTTTCTCAACCTCACTCCATCATTCCAATCATACGTATCGACCGGGTGGGTGTTGGGGGGTGTTGGGAGGTGCGGGGGGGGGGATACACCGAGTGATTTTTGCATCCCATTTCCAATGCTTTCTGTGTACATACATATATCGACCGGACTGGATACGTCGGCTCATCCAACTATGACCGGGGCCTAATATTAGTCTTCAGTACCCCAAAGAACCCTTCTGGACAAAGTGTCGGCGGAGAAGAAATATCTCAATTTTTGTGAACCACTTTCGTTATGAGCTTGTAACTTTTTGAGATGCACATACATTTGGCGTAGGGAGACTCACGGTTTTTACTTTACTAGCATGGACATAGTCGCAAGGTTCCTCATTTCGCTTATGTTACTCGGACTACGCTTAATTATTGATCTCCCCTGTGAGTAATTCGGAAATGAATAAGCGGACCTCGATATCGTCCTAAAATGCCGGAATAACTCTCGTGGAGGATTTTCTAACTATATACATTGAATTGAATTGAATTGAATTATTTATTCACACGATAGGCAATGCACCTTTACGTGATACAATTTGATAAAATAATACATATATCGAAACCTTATCGCAGTTGTATTCGAATCAACGGTTGAGTATTGTCGTTGCTCGATGCTTGAAGGTTTTTTGCCCAGCTGTAGTCATGAATCTTTCGCATAAATAATGTGGCTTTCGAGTACGGTCATACGGGGATATTTTCAACTGACCGTTCAAATAGATACTCGCAGAACCATTACGTAGATCCGAGGCTTTGAGAAAACTACCGCATTACCCACCGTAACCTATTATATTCTCTGGAAAATCGATAAACGGACTTCACGTTTGTGTTGAGCTTTGTGAATAACCTCTGTAGAGAACTTGCTTGACAAATGTAGCTCACCGTTTTGGAAATAATTATGAGTCACCTTTTGCCCATAGTATTCGCCCTGGTCAGGGGCTTCGAGTCACACTTGACGAAGTTCGTGTTTAGGACCCCAAATACCCCCAGAGAAAAGTTTTGAGCCGAATCCGCAGGGTTTTTTCCTGAGCACCCTGGCCCCCAAGTAACACGGACCGAAGATCCCCCAAACTTCTATTCGGAAAGATTCCTAGAAATACGCCTAAATTTCATTGTAAACGGCTGGGTCGCCTAATAGTAAATACTTCCTTAACTCAAGTGTAGTTTTGCGTAATTTTGTGAGAAATTTTTTTTTAATTCTGTAAGAGAAACTTTGAACCTCTATCAAGAAAATCTGTACAGTTTTCCAGTTTTATACGCAAAAAAAGTGTTGCTACCGGAAGCGTGACAAGTGGGTTAGACACTGCAACACTGCCTCTTTACGATGCTTTTTTTCTACTACAGGGCCATCCTCCGCATCACTCTCATGGTCAAAGTGGAGTGACAAGTTGACGAATGAGAGTTGACACCAACTGTCCTCTTCCCTCCTTTTCAGGACTGCATCCGAAAATGTTTTGGCAATCAGTTCTGCTACTCGCTGAAGTATGATCTGAGTGCTCCCGATTCCTGCTCGTTGTACTACTTCGCGGCTTACAACTGCACAGCGCAGGACCTAGTGCTGGCCAATTCCGTCCAAGACCCTGGCCGACCCGTCACCATCGACTGTCTGCGGTGTCCAGCTAATGGCGATTTCGGTTAGTTCATCGCCTTATTCTCTACACTCGCGAATTATCACAATTACCATGTCAGAATTCGGGTGGAAGACATTCTTCGAGGTCACAACTTGTCCATGAAATGGCTATCGAACCTTTAAGGGTGGTTGGGTAATTTTGCGAAATTTGTCTCTCTCACCTTGAACTCATGCCACGCATTAGTACATAGCCAGTGCCATTATTAAAAAATTGGCGTTCCTGATGCACTATGTGAGATGCCGTAACTTTTTTCCCCACAAATCAAGAATACTAGTTCTAATGTGTTTTGTTAACAGAAGTATGGCTTACTTTTGAAGACTTTGACCATTGCAGACGAATAAGGTTTACCTGGCTAGGGCCATTTTTAGGCTGGGAGCTCTACTTTTCTGCTCCATAGGTGCGTTAGATTGCTCTGAAAGGAGTTACTGTCGTTCTCTGGGCCTATTTCCAGTTCGCATTTGCGGACTACGGCTATTGCATCATGCGAAATGTTTTAATCGTGCTGGGACCACTTGGTCCCGCCACGGTTCACCCTTCTCCCAGCACGATTATGACGTTTCACATGATGCAAGAGCCGTATCCCGCAATTGCGGACCGGAATTTGGCTCAGCGATAGTATACGCGTTTATACAAACCTTCGCGGCTTGGTAGGACCGCATCAGGTTATTTAGAGAGTTTCGCAAAAAGTTATAATTTTGCTCAAAACTTGTATGTGAGAGTCATTAAGGGTGCTGAACACGAATCTGATATCCGTTTTTCGATGTTCTGAAGTTTATTGTGGAGTGCGGTGGGTATGATGCCATTTACATAGACTCTGTTTCAGTTCAAGTGAACTCCTGTTTTCCATTATCACAGCGCGGAGCGGTGGCTTTTTCGTCGGAACCTCCTTATCACTAGTTATACCTCACCGAGGCCGCTCCGCTGCTGGTGATAATCAAAATCGACAGGTCACTACGGGGGTCGTATTCGCCATCAACCCGTCGGGGAGTCGAAGGGTAGATGAGGTGAAATTTCAGTACAAAATGCGCGCTCCATGGCCACCTCTCGCTTCCCTTTTGCTTCCCTCGCGACCGCCGGAATTTTCCGAATCGCATAGCTCAAGAATGGCCGCTTCGCGATGGAATCTTCATCTTTTCGCAGTGATATCGATACGTGACACATTTTACATTTACATCTTACATGGTGTAAGATGGGGGGTGTGTATACAAGTCTGTTGGTACCTGCTCGTTGGTGCCCCTGCTTCTACTGAACCCAGCAGACGTTTGAGTGTACACAGGGAACGTTCGAGCGATATAGCGTGCACAACTATATCGCGAAAGTATCCCGCACATTGCATAAAGGTGTCGCCATCCGGCACACTAAGGCCTCTGGTCCATAACACCTTAGGATCCGTACCTAGGGAGTCATGGAGTCTTTGGCCACAAGCCACAATTTCGCCACCCTGAACTGTCGATCGCTGTCGAGTGATATCCAAAAAACTGCGCTATCCAGACTTCTGAGCTATTTCCATGCACCGTTTGCTGCTTTGCAGGAAACCCGCCTCAAGGATAGACCCGTCATCAGCGTCGGAGAGTACACCATCTACTGCGGTAACGCTGACGATAGGAGAGTGGGAGGCTGTGCAATAGCTGTAAGGAAGGATTTCAATGGTATGGTCAAGGAGTTCGGCTCAACGTCGTGTCGGAATGCATTCGTACGACTGCGGGATCACAGAGGATTCAATCTGTGGATAGTGAGTGCTCATGCGCCCACTGAAACCGCCGAAGACAATTCGAAGGATGCGTTTTATGAGGAACTCAATACGTTGCTGGCCAGGATACCTTGTCAACATGCTGTTGTCGTGGGGATTGACGCAAATGCGAAGATGGGACTTGATCAGGAATCCGAAGTACTCGGTAAATGGTTCTACCCAGTGGAGCAAACATCGGACAATGGCTACCGCCTTGTCGACTTTTGTGAACGCAGTGGTCTGATTATTGCATCGACATTCAAGAGGAATCATCGCCGCCATCAGCTTACGTGGCAGGGACCAACCCGGCTATCTCCAGAAGAGCAGCGGAAGCGGAAGATGACAACTTTGAAACTATAGCTTGACTATGTCCTGACGAGGAATATTCCAGTATCGGACATTCGAAGATCTAGAGCTGTGTGGGATGCCGCATTCGATTCGGATCACCGTCCTGTTCTGTTGAACTTCACTGCGAGGATTTATAAGAGGAAGCGAGGGGCTCAGCCTCTCCAGAGGATTGACATGACAAGTCTCAGAGATGAAGAGTGCAGAAGGAATTTCCGACAACGCGTTTCTATTCACATCGGAGTACGGACTAAGAAGAAACTTTGCGACGCGGATTCTTTTGTCAAGTGCATCCAGGACGCTTCGAAAGAGGCACTCCCGGTTGTACAGCCTAAGAAGAAGTTCGCCTACGTCTCAGAAGAAACAACATCTACCTACAACAGAGTATGTGCTCTCCGAACTGCAGGAAACTTCGTGGAGGAGAAGCGTCTGAGGAGGAAGTTGCGTCGGCAGCTTCAAAGTGACCGCGAACGAGAGTGGACGTGTAGAGCTAAGGAGTTCGAGAAGGCTTGGGAGGAGAAGAATCCGAAGAAAGCCTACACGTTGCTGCGACAGTATAGCGGGAAGATGAAGAGATGTTCTCCTGTCTTGAACACTACCAATGGAGTTGCAGTTGGTGATGCGACGCTGCCAATATGGAAGGATTACTTCAGTTCACTACTGAATCGTCCAGCGCCATCAGTACCTGAGCTCCCGCATGTTCAGAGAGCACATTACGATGTCAGTGAGGAACCGCCGACTGAGTCTGAAGTTTTGGATTGTGTCCGGAAAATGAAGAATGGAAAGGCAGGTGGAGATGACAACATCACTGCTGAAATGCTGAAAGCTCTTCCTCCGTCTGGGATTCGTGAAATGACCAACACCATCCGTGCCATATGGATGAGCGAAAGGATACCCGATTCGTGGAGACATGCGATCATCGTACCTCTTCACAAGAAGCTATCCGTCACGGATCCTAAGAACTACAGAGGAATCTCTCTACTTCGTGTCATGTACAAGGTTTTAGAACGTATCATTCTCGAGCGACTTATCAAACATCGTGAAGGAACGACCAGAGATGAGCAAGCCGGTTTTCGACCTGGAAGATCGACCATCGACCAAGTGTTCGTCGAGAAGAGTAATTGAATCGTGGCAGCGGTTTTCGAAGCCATTACAGCTTGCTTTTTTGGACTTTGAAGCCGCGTTCGACTCTCCTCATCGTGATCGATTGCTCAATGCTCTGCGAGCAGATGGAGTCCCGGAAAAGTATGTTCGGTTAATCGAGGACATGAACAAAGGAACAACAGCAGCAGTTCGTACACCTGTCGGATTTACGTCAGCTTTCGAGGTAAAACAGGAGTAAGGCAAGGAGCCGTTGCAGGACCTTTTCTTTTCAACTTCGCCGTTGATGACATCATGCGTAGAGTTGCAGAACAGTTTCCTGCGGATGTGATCCTAACACCATCAGGACGCTCCTTGTCGACCTGGAGTACGCCGACGACATTGTGTTATTCGCTGAAAACAACGCAAAACTGCAAAGGATTGTGAACCTCGTTTCGAAGTATGCCGCAGCCTATGGACTTCGTCTTCGTCCCGACAAATGCAAGCAGATGTGGGTCTCTCAGAAGCCTTCAACTGGAGTTTGTGTGGACGGACAACGTATCGAACTGGTGGACGATTTCTGTTATTTGGGCTGTTTGCTGAAGAACGATGGTAGTTATGCAGCGGATATTCGACAACGATGTGCGAAAGCTACGTCTGCATTCGATTCTCTAACCAAGTGTTTGTGGTCTACCACCATCGCGAAGGAAGTCAAGTTGCGCGTCTACCTATCCGCTATTCGCCCTATCATGATGTACGGATCGGAGACGTGGGCAGCACCGAAAACGCAGATGGAAAGGTTGGATTGCACGGAGAGGAAGCTTTTTAGGCGTTTGCTTGGATATTTCTGGCCGCGTGTATGCCATAACGAAGACCTTTACAAGGAAATCGACGCAGTACATCAACGCTTGACACGAGGGAGGTGCCAGCATCTTCTAACGCCATCTCAAGCAGCAATGGAAAGTCGACTTCGACTGCTCGGGCATATACTAAGAAGAACGCCGGATCGTCTCGTACAACACGCTTTAAAAATGCTTCCAAATCCTGTCTGGAAACGGCCACCTGGGCGTAGGCGAAAGTTCTGGACGGATGTGGTTAAAGAGGATTTAAAGTCAATCGGCATCGAAAGACAGTTCAGGCGCGATGTTTCGTTTCGCAGGAAATGGAATAGTGACAGCTGGATGGAATGTGTTCAAATTGCGGCTGAAGACCGTGAAAAATGGACACGGCTGACTACTAGGACGGCACACCTCGGTGAAGATGCGGAATGACCGCGTCAGGCGAAAGCCAACCAATTAAGTAAGTCATGGTGTAAGATGGGTTGATCTGCTCCTCTGCCGCGCGCGGTATCATCCCCTCCGCTTCCCTTCGACTTTCCTTGGCGGGTTGTTGGCGAATACGACCCCGGCTGTTCCAGAGCTTAGCTATGGTTTGTATCTTATCTCTAAGAAGCCGCGTTTGAGCAATTATTACGATATCTTGGAAGCGGAGCGGTTGTTTCTCCATTTATATTCTACCTCAGACAGTAGGTCCGGACCGTCCGCTGGCAATCGAGGCCTCTGCGGGCGTTCCGAAAGCAAGTTGCGGGTGGATCGCTGCCCATCGTGGCCTCGCCGGGCGGATCGCTGCCTCTCCTTGTCTCCGCGGGTGGATCGCTGCGTTTTGGCGGGCGGATGACGGTACCTGGGAGAGTTGATCACACTAGCGGGCGGATCGCCTGCAAGCTCTAAAGCGGCGATCCGCCCGCAAGGGCTTTGATAGCCAGCGATCCGCTCGCAAGGGCTTTGATGGCCAGCGATCCGCGCGCTAAAACTTTACACGGTGAAACTTGTCAATTATTGACGAGTTCTTCTCTGGTATCAGTATCATGCTCAGATTAAACAAACCGAAGGGTATAAAAGGCGCTCCATCGCACTGAATGCTCACTCGGCATTTCGAGGCCGACCCTGGAAGGTGACTCCAAGTCACCTTTGAAGGATCACTCAGAAGCCGGAGAATAATTTTTGGCAGCTGAGGGGATGGTCCCCACTGCTAGGGGGGGGGGCGGTGGTCCCGCACACCTAGATCGTGGTGGGAACCATCGGAATAACCGACATGTGGCATCGAGGGCGGATCGCTGGCTACTGGCGGGCGGATGGCGGGGGGATGTCGATCCGCCCGCCAAAAGCCAGCGATCTGCTGTCTGAGTATTGTGTTTTCTCCGAAACGACTGCTCGGTTTCCATGATAGGGATATCATAGCAACGTTGCGGTTTCCACCCAACTAGATATTGACGATATCCTGAAAGACAAAGCCCGGTCAAATTTTGAGTTTTGCGAAAATCCAGTTAGCTAGGTCGGACTGGACTAGCTGGGCACCTTCTAGCAGTTCCAGAAGCTACATATAAGTCCTTACTTTAAAAGTGAGCTGCAGAGAACTGAAATCCTCAAAATTGCTTCTTTCGGAGTAATACTGAGCATCCTCGGATGGCATATTCAGATTCTACATCTAAAAATAGCCCCAAAAAACATCATTTGGAAGATCACTACCTTTAAAATGAGTTTCCTTAAAGTTCAGCACCCATCAAACTTCCAAGTTAGGCCAACTTCCCATACTCGGTAGCTAATGAAGAACCTCACGTGAAGTAGAGTATCATTCGACTCCTGGTTATGAACGAAAACCTTTTGCCGAACTCGTCAACCATCTTATTAGAGGTAAAGTGCAAAGGTGGGCTGCAGCACCTTGAAGGCAGGGTTCTCGATAAATTGGTTGTTGTACTATCCTCATGAAAAGGATGATTCGGCCATCACAAAAATGAAAATAAGCAAACAATTGGAGAAAAAACGCTCAGGAACAAGTTATTACATAGTGTCTTCCCACCCCCAATCATCGAGATTTCTATAAATGCCTATTCGCCGCTTCTATTTTCCTTCCAAAGTCACTGCTGAGCTCTTTGAGAATTTACTGATTACTCTGGGAGCAGAATAAATGTCAGATGAACAAGCAATCGTGAAAATCTCGTTAATTGGGGGGGGGGCGTGCGGACACCTGTAATTAGCCCTCCTGGCTTGTTTTTGCGCGTTTTTCCTGCAAAATTTCAGTTTTTTCGCTTACTGTTCCTTTTGTGATTACCATATCTACATTTTCATGAAGAGAGCTCAAAAATTGTTTTTATCGCGAACCCTGCCTTTAACGGTGCTCAAATTTCCTCGCACACTGATGCCTCTCTTATAACTCTAATTTGCTTCATCCACGAAAAATTTGTGCTAAAATGTCTCACTGCTCGCCTTCGCTTATGTGTTTTGACTATTCGTTTCATATGGACCCGAAGGGGATTTTCATCTTGAAAAACCACTTTTTCATGTGTGATTGACGAATGACGCTATGCGGATTCTGTGTATTGACGACATGTGTCATAGCTGTGTAGGTGAAATCACACCGTAAATACCTGCGCGGTCCAATGTCGGAACTTGTCTTGATGAACAGGGAGACAACTGCTTTCGTTAGATTGCTTGCGAAAATGGCATCGTCAGCATTCACAGTTGTTGCGATCTGTCAGCGAAAGAATCTTAGAACGACGAGAAAAACCTTTGTCAGGCCGGGTCACGCCAGTACGCGGCACGTAATCTGTTCCAATTAGTTATTGGCGACTAATTTCCCTCTCGTTGCAGTCACAGCTCCACCGTTTGTCACCATCACCGATCAAAGCATTGTCGCCAAAGACGAGAACGGTCGGACGATCTTTTCGAAACCACTCACCGAAGAAATCACTGACAATATCGAATCAAAACTAGCGGGTAATTCATTCTCTTCTTCTTCGGTTGTTTAACGGAGAATCCTAAAAATGCTGTATGAAGAGACGATTGCGATAGAGGTCATGAAGTGTTCAAGTGTTCGCCGAAAACGTTCTTTTCATTGTTATGAGTCAAGTTGTCGAATCGGTAGAGGCGATGTCATTTTAGCACAAATATGGTGAGGGAGGAGCGTCAGCTACACACGTCATGAGAGATATCACAAACACGGTGAAGAAGACAATTATACAACCGTTTTGCATGAATTTTTTCGGAATGGGAGGGAAATGAAATTTCCCGTGGCATTAGAGATCCGAATCCGAAAGGCACTAGACATCCAGCGCTGATCTAATCCCTGCTATCGGAGAAAAATCCTAATATTATCATGCCAACGAGTGTTGTGTTGACCTATGCGTCGCGTTGAGGTTCGGATCGATTGAGATAAACTCGTAGTGGACATCTGCGGTCCGATGGTCCACTGTCTGTGAAAGATGGAAAGTTCCCAACTATAGTAGGATGCACCGTATTTACTCGTCGATTGGTTCGCGGTCAAAATCCAATCTGGTTCTGACACCAGGGGTGGTAGTAATTGGGGTGTTAAACGCGAGTTAACAGGAGTTAAATTCGCGTTAAACGCGAGTTTAACCACACCAGATTGTAATGATAACTCTTGATAGTGGAGAGAGAACTCGCTCTAGTTTCACCCTAACATCCCCCAGTGGTAGGCCCCTTATACACTTTCAATGAAAACGCCTCGAAAAAGCGACAATTGTAACCTTTGTTACGGAAAATAGCCTTTTCAAAACGTTTTCAGGTCTCTTTTTTCTCTAAAATTCTGACATGTGGCATCCTCGCGGTAAGTTCGCGTTTGACATACTCTCGCAGACAGCACGGAAATAGTGCTGAAATGCGAGAGAAACTGGCGGTTAACGAAAAACTCCTCCCGAGCGGTTAGCAAGATACAGTAGGAAAAGTTTTGACCATCTATACTGAGGGCAAGTACGAGTTTAATTAATGCAGAGGGTTAAGGAAGTCTGGTAGCACTGTTAGCCATTTTGATTCAGGACGTCAGCCTATCTTTAAAACTAAAAGGTATTTCAGGGGATAGTCTTTTAACGGCTTCCGCCATGGAAACGGGCGATGAGGGATCAAAAACAAAGCAGGGATCATTGCTGAAACACGTTGGCCATCTTCTTTGGTGGCACTAATCAATCCCTCCCAATCAGCTGTTAATTTTTCGCCGAGCGCCGACACTTCTCTCCTTTTTCCTATTTTCCTTCTGAAATTCTTCCGCTTGGCTATTTTCAGGTTATTTTCCTCTTCATAATTCATTGCTTATCCTAGGCTATAATGGGTGTGTAGAGAATTAATTGCTTGCTCGCGTTTCGAATAGGTTTCCAGAACTTTTTTAGTGCAAAAAAAGTGAAAATTTCCCAAGCCACTGATTTTCAAGTGATTTGATGCTTTAGTAATGTTTAATCAGCATCAGTCGGGGCGTATCGGGCGAGTTTTGTGGGAAAGAAATGCGAACTTATTCCTAAAACCAACTGTAATTGTTCTCCTTTTTCTGCAAGATTCGAATACTCCTCTTTCATTGCCAGATCAGTGCCATCGTGGCCTCTTATTTTTTTTGAGGGTCCATTTTTTATCTTGAAATATGTGTACAAAACCTTTTCTTGCACGATGCGCATATGAGTGTGTAACAGTGTTTCTATATTTTCAGCACTTACTGCGGGCGGGGGATTAGTTTCATTTTGAGAAGACGGCGAACACTTCACAAATTCAACTGCATCAATGACCGAAACCACACCACTACCCCAATCTCGGACGGCAGACTTCAGTCGCACGCTTCCAAAAAAGAAAACACTTCAATTCTTTTCCAAGAACGAAAATAGACTATCTAGTTTATCATCATTCTTATAAGTTTTTAACTATCCATTTCAGTTGAATGCAGGACATTCTTTGAATTTATGCATTACTCGACGAGTTTCGGAATGTCTTTTTCTCACCTAGTGTTACCTTCCCAAGAACATATAATTCATCCAGAAATTTTCAAATTTTCGTTCGCTCGAAATTTCCTTTGGAGAAATTTTTTGTTTTTCAAAAAAACTTTTGTTTGAAAAAATTTTAAAAAGAAGTTAACAAAGTTACTACAAATGCAAACTTTTGTCAGATCACACGCATTTGATTGATTGAGGCTAATGATTAACCTAGAATGTCTTTTCGAGAGTGGTCCTGAAAACTCACGGAGCTCATAAAAAATTACGAGAATTAGGATTTCCAATGAAAATTTAAAAAATTGCGTTCTGATCGTGTTTCGAACAAGCGAAATATTACGAAGTTCCCTTTGAATGCTCTTCCTTATGAATAAAATAAATAGCATTACTTGTATAATCTTTCCGATCCCTCGTCTTTCCACCGTAAGCGTCGTTCGTGTCCAAGTGTAGAAAATACTTATACAGACGAAGGTCACGCATAATGTATGTGTAAGCAGAGGGCCGCTCTCGTTGAACCGGCAACAAACCGTGGCACCTATGTCGCTTTTCGTTGCCGGCCAGGAGGTGGCGGTTTGTTCGCGTTAATTTGGCGGCTCTACTGCATTTATGTCGCGGTATGTTGGCGGCTTGGAGGTGGCGGTTTATTCGCGGTTCACACACCGTTTACTACCACCCCAGGTCTAGCAAAGTGCTGGCGCTTTTAGGTTTTTTTTCTTTTAGGTTCTGTCGGCACGGTGTCGGTTGCGGTTCCCTTTCGTCTATAGTTGTACACGAGCAAAATTTTCGAAAAATTTTCGAAAGATTTTCCGAATTTTTTTTTCGTTCGTTTTCGTTCATTTGAAATTTCGCCGAACGAATTTTTTTTTCAAGTTTCGTTCGTTCGAAACTTTTTCGAACGAAAATTTTTGAATTTTCGTTCATTCAAAATCCGATTTTTCAAAATTTTTTCGAAAGTCGTTCGCTCGGAATTTTTTCGAACAGCTTTCGAAGAAAAATTTCGAAATTCCCGACGAATTTATAAAAAATACGCAATTTCGAAAAAAATCGAAATTTCGATTGGTTTCGGATTTCGTTCGTTCGACCTCCGAAATTCCGAAAGTTTTTCGAAATTCGTCCGTTCGAAAGTTTTTCGAACGAAATTTTCCAATTTTCGTTCGTTCGAAATTGTTTCGAAAGAAATTTTTTCATTTTTCGTTCGTTCGAAAAGATCTCGAACGAAAAAATTTCGATTTTCGTTCGTTCGACATTTTTTTCGAAATTGTACGACAATACTTTCGTCGTTGCAAAAGACGTTGACGCAAACTCGGTTCACGTGGCACTCAACATTGCACCGAATTTGCTCCAACGTATTGTGCACCGTTCAAGGTAACTATTGCAGAGCAAGGTATCGAATGTTCAACGGTTTCATAGAGCTAAGCCGTTTTAAGGGATTGGTAAATGTTGTGCAACACATCTTTTACATAAGCTAGCTAATTGTGAGGAGTGCCATAGCTGAACACACGATGGCGTAAATGGGTGCAGTGTGTCAATGAGACCTACCGCCCTCGCGGGCGTGTCAAGCCCCCGTCTCGGAGGTATTTTTCAGAATTGTGAATTGATAAGTAGAAATATTAGACGCATAGTGAACAATATCCCAGTCAGCTGTTTGCATTCGTGGAAAGGCTTCTTCGAAAAATACATTAGCGACAATTGCTTGACACGCACGCTAACCGCGTGAGTGGACATACTCGTTCGGATATGCTCGCTCGAAATTCAGGCGATGCTGGTTCGAATCCTGTCTACGCCCAAGAAATTCCGCGTACAACTCAGCTTTCTTGTAATAATGCAGAATGTTAAATATGCATCTCTGGTTAAAGGATGCAGACAGTTACAAAACATTATTTCAAAGAATCCTAATAGGTTTTCAGGTGGTTGAAGCAGAAGATTCTTCTGCATTTTCTCCCCGTCCACGAAAGATTCAGATTCCGATAAAACGCTGTGGTTAGAAGAGAAGGAACCAAAGTTTCTGTAATCGTATCTCACCCTTTTTCAAGCCTACATTTTGCGGCGCTGCCAAAGCTTAAAGGCAGGGTTCGCGATTATAACGATTGTTGTGCTATCCTCCTGAGAAAGTAGATCTGATCATTACAAAAAAAGGAAAAAAGTGAAAAGTTGCAGGAGAAACGCCCAAGAATAAGTTACTGCTTGGTGTCCGCCCGTCCCCAGTTATCGTGATTTTTATAATTTTGTCAACTTTCATGTTGCTTCTAAAGTAATTTCTGAGCATTTCTGGAGACTACCGACTACTTTGACAGCAAATTGAAAGCCAAATAAGCGAACATAATTAAAATCTCGTTGATTAGGGGCCGTCCGACACTGGTAATCAGCGCTTATACCTTGTTTTCGAGCGTTTTTCCCTCATACATACTCCCTGGTTCCTTCACTAATTTTTACTTTTGTGATGACCAAGTTTACATTCTCATGATGAGAGCTCAAATGTCGTTTTTATTGCGAACCCTGCAAAAACCTTGCGAAAAGTACTATTTCATTTCATTTTGACTAAAACTTTATGTCGAGAAGACTGATGCTCAAACACCGATCACATAAAAACGAAATTCGACGTCGCTTTTATCCCCTGCATTTGCTATGATAGCGTCCCAGATCTGTCTTTCGATAAAAGTTGTTTTGGAGAGTAAAAAGTTGTGTGGTTAGTTCCAGTATTACGAACAACATATCTGGAACGCGCTGTATAACACCTCCATCCCTATTCTGTTCGACGATGAAAAAGCGGATCGCAGACTGGGTTGCGCCGCATTCCTCTCACTTAGTTGACCTTGTCACTGATACGAAGGAAAGTTCGTATCAGCGCAATGTAGCCTGCGCTTAAGACAACAAAGCAGTCGAAGTTGAAATCTACTGGAAAAGACACACATAATAGGGGCAAAAAGGTTCATTCGTCGAACATGCCAGTGAGTCATTTTGAAGGGTTTTTTCCTAGCGAAACGGTTACGCACTTCATCAGTTGATCATCGTCCTCATGCAGTCACCATGAGAATGGTTTGTGAAGATTCCTCAAACCTGGTGCAAAAAGAACACGATTTCAAATTTTGACGAACATCGTTTGTGTTTACGTAATCGCGCCCTAAGCACAGGATGCAACATTTGGCTGCAGTCTCAAACATTGAGATGCGAATATCTTTTGGAGGGAACCTACTCGATGAAAACGCCCGCGATTGAAAACGATGCATAAGTGATGCTGCGAATTTCGCTGAAATCGCAGTGATTTTTTTTTCAGAGGCTGAGGGTTCTGTGGGGCTCTTTCGCTATTATCCTGTACCTCAAGGGCTTGCCCGCTCAAAAACCTAGAAGAATAAGACAGTGTTTTGTACGCGTACGATGCCTTTGAGCTGCCTTCACAAGGGAGGACATTCCGGGCTAGGAGACGTCCTGAAAAAAGTTTTTTTGAGAGTTGTGGGGGATGGATAGAATAACAATACTGGATGTTGTGTTTTCTCTATGGGCCTTCCGATGGACCTAGAAAATAGAAAAAACCAATCGAAACTAGCTGTATCTTCCTATTCGAAGCAGATAGAGTGAGTTCTTGTGTTCGGCACACATTTAATTACAACAAAATTATGTAAGGTGTGACTGTTTGATTCTGAATCACTCGTGAGATACAATAAGCCGTTTCCAAGCTCGCTGTTCATTCTATTCCTCTAATCACTCTCAGCACTAGTCAGCGAGCAAAGAAGACCGAGAAGACTACGCTGTGGAATACTAGGCGACGAAGGAACGCTGGGGGTTGCGGGTTCGATTCCCGCCATACGTCTTCTGAAAAATTCGTTCTGCATTTTTTCGATTGTAAACGAGGTGTCTCTTTCACATTTTGACTTGCTTTTTCGACCTCCCTGAATTTACAATTTCTATTGCGCGAATCCCTGTAGTATATGAGAATTTCCTCACTTTAGTCAAAAAATCGTTCTTTTCACCTTCTAGTTCTAGCCTTTCGGGTTCATTGAGAAACATTGTATTGCGAGCACCTCCTAACTCTGTACTATTTCGCTCAAGTGAATAAAAACACGTGTTAGAAACACATAAAGTCGTTTGCGAATCAGACAAATCTATCAACCCTCATTTTTAAAATATCATCATGGCCGCAGTTTTCGTTGATCCAAACAAAACAATTTAAATTAGACGGTTGCCAGATGTAGTAGCCAGCCGATTTTCGCCTATGAAAACCCGAAGGTACAGCCGTGGTGGCCGCTTGAAGGAATGTGACCGCCGATTCTTTTTGTTTTTTTTTCAATTTTGCGGTCTACCGGAAGGTCCGTAGAGAATACCTAACATACAGTAATGTTACTCCTTCCATCCCCCCTCACCTCTCAGGAACACCTTTTTCAGGACGTCTCCTACCCCGTAAGGTCCTCCTTCGTTAGATCTTAAATTTCTGATGACGTCAAGAACCCGTTGTTGGGTTATGGCTCGAGGTCGGACATTTTCCGTCTGATTTTCCTTTCGGTGCTCCCTCTGGCGGTGGGTGAAATTTTCGCCAATGCTGGGCTATTTTTTCCAAGTTTCCCCCGAAATAGTCGTTGCGGTTTCGTAAATTTTGATTAAGCGACATAAGTTTTCTGCACACTATTTGTAGGGTGTTCCATGTTACCCGCTGTAGAAAACTAAATCCGCAACAGGGAGATCAGGATGAACAATTTTTCATCAACCCACAGAGTTCTGGCAAAAAAAAATGAATCAGGGTCCGCTCGACTCAGTGACCGCTTTATACTTTCTGAGAGGTGAGATCTGACTCTGCAGTCCCCGCCAAAAACTTCTTGAAAGCACAGTCCAATCTCAGAATCGTTTTTCTGTTTTTCTGCCTATCTTGAAAACGGTCCCACGCAGATTCCAATGATGTCATTGGAATCGTACAAGACCTTCTGGGAACGGAGCTATGGCCCGTCAAATATTGAGCTGCTGAAGCATAGTGGACGAGTTGTCCGAGAATCTGACTTCCATATTTTACAGCCGATTTACGCGAGCGGACTTCAGTGAAGAAAGCGGCTAGGAATGAAGGGGAAAACGGGAATTTTGATCGAAAGACGTCTCTCATTTGGCCTGAGCTCGAGAGATTGTCAAAGGAGGCATGTCAAAGAATCTTCTTGCTGTGGGAGCGCTCGAGCGGTTTCTTCCCATATCTCGCATAATCCGGGGAATCGAGAGTTCGCATTTGGCAGGTCTTATATAGGGTGGGTATACTTCACAACTATGTGAAAATCTCAGATTTCGTTACTGAGGTTGGACTATACCTTTCTTGAGTCATGAACTCTTCGATATTTTTCGTAAATGACGCGGTTCAACATCCAATCCGCTTCATCACATCTTCTCGATCTAGTACAGATGGCATTCAAATAGGCATCGCAAGGCATTTAGGGAGGCTCTTCACTAATTCTCGTCCGTTAGTCGAGTCATCGACTTCTAGCGTTCCTCGTCGGAATTCGTTCCAGATTGTGCCACTGAGATAACCTCTTATTCGGTCACCTCGAACTACATAGTTGTTCCGCACGTGTAATTACTGCGAACTAACGGCGTCGAATTGCTTGCGGAGACTCTTAAAATCGCCAGAAAAACCTCCTCTGTTTCGAATCACCGTTCCTAAAGAATCGCGAATTCTGCGCAATCATTTCTGGAAACGACAACTCTAGGGAATATCCACATTTGGAGGACAACAATTTTCATCATGATATTGGTTTCCGAGCTCTCAGCTCGAATTAGGTACAACTATGAGGGTGCAGCGTAATAACAATTGAACAAATCGTCTTCAGTGGTCTTAGGAACGTGATCCCGTAAGCTAGCGGCATTTTGATCCGTTCGCTTTCAATTCGCGTCAACGGCTTCAATTCGAGACGTTTTCATAACACCAAGATCGAAAAGTGGCTCGAATGGGGATCCAATGTGTTGGAGAACGCTGTGTGTGCCGCGTATGTGATTACTCAGAAGTTTCAACCCTAGTTACATGCTAGTTAAATGTATGTTAAACGTTTTCCTCAGTAACATACATTGAAGGGCACAAGTAACTTACTTGATGATGCATGTATGATACTTGAGCACACGTGTAACTTACTTCTCCAAGCATACATGTAACTTACCCAAGCATACATATAACTTACCTTAGCATACATGTTATTTACTTTATGGCACATGTAACTTACCTATGCATACATGTAACTTACTTCTCCAAGCATGCATGTAACTTACTCAATGGTACATGTAACTTACCTAAGCCTACATGTAAATTACATAATGGTACATGTAACTTACTTTATGGCACATGTAACTTACCTATGCATACATGTAACTTACTCAATGGTACATGTAACTTACCTAAGCATACATGTAAATTACTTAATGGTACATGTAACTTACTTAATGGTACATGTAACTTACCTAAGCATACATGTAACTTACCTATGCATACATGTAACTCACCCAAGCATACATGTAACTTACCTAAGCATACATGTAACTTACCTATGCATACATGTAACTCACCCAAGCATACATGTAACTTACCTAAGCATACATGTTGCTTACTTAATGGTACATGTAACTTACTTAATGGTACATTTAACTTACCTAAGCATACATGTAACTTACCTAAACATACATGCAGCTTACTTCTTCAAGCATGTAACTTACCTAATGATGCATGTATTTTTCTTAGCTGACCATGCATGTAACTTACATGATCAACCATGTAACATACCTAACCAGACACATAAGCAACTCCGCTGCGAATGTAGGTATGGAGCTTCGGGAAGGACGGCTCATCTTCGCTGGTCGCGCGCGGCTGCGACGCGGCGTTAGCATCGTAGCGCGCCTGCTGTCCCCTCTCGCACTCTTCATCGGGGTTGTTGAGACCACCGACAAACGTAATGATTCTCTGAAAACGTATTTTCGCCTACTTCACCCTCAATAAAAGTTTGGCAGCCCCATTATGCGGATTCTTCGTAAGCTTTGCACTGCAGTTTCGATATTGCTACTTCTTCAAATATAGATCTTTCTCTGGGGCTAAACCAAGTAGGCAACTGTACTTTTCGCTCAACATTCGAGCTTTTTCTTGTCATTTATCATAGGTCTTGAATGTTAAAGAATGCAGTGATAATAGGTTACCTGACAATTTACACTTTCGACCAGAAATAAATGAAACAAAAAACAAGTGCCAACATAATTTTTATTAAATCTAGTTGTATGGAGTGATGCTAGTGTCTTCATCAACTAATATGATTAGAAACGCCCCACCGTTATACTTGCACATGCCGAGTGACTTCTCGAAGACGTGCTTCTTTTACCGATAGATGCAGAACTATGCTAATTGGAAAGAAGAATATATGTGATGGAAAGCTGCTGACTAATACAACGAAGTGTGGAACGAAATATAAGGGTAATTGAAATTGCATGTAAGGAGTCATCTGTTCTAGGAATCTAAGCTCACAGAAATTCAGTATTATGGTAACAATTTGGGAAATGAGGAGATCAACGAAGGAAATGTCATTTTTTACTGCTGGCTCAATCGCTACCGATCTCTTTAAGTCTCCAAATTCCTTCCTTACTTGTAGTACAATTGATGCCAACTTTAGCGCATTATGTCATATGTGCCCATGCCCTACATATAAGGGCGTTTGTCATCCTTCGCTTCGAGAAACAGAAGTGGTCGCAGATTCGCATTGGATCAAGTCTTCCTCCGGCATTTTGGCTTTATTTACCCCCTTAAATATGTTTTCAATCTCCAAGGAGGTGAAGAAGGCCAAAATTCCTAGTCTTGTTAGAAGGCGCCATTTCACAACGATTATTTGCGTATTGAGAGCGACTTGAAAAAGCCATCTGCACGAACAGTGGTTGACAGGGGCCTCGACAGCCCCGTTCTAGACCTGATCTTACTGCGTTTTATAATCGTTAATTAATTTTTGTTTTGGCGTAGTGCTGCTCCGTGCTCGTGTCCTGCGTATCTCGTACTTTTCTCTCTGTTTCCGTTTATCCTACGAGTTGTCAAGTTTATTCTTATTCTATTGACACTAAATAATCTTAGTATGCTCCTGTGCATTGTATAGCTGAAGGTGAAGGCGTGTAAGCGAAGCGTTTGGTGAGAAATATGTGAAATGAAGAACGGTGGAGTGCGAGGGGGCTAGCAGGCGCGCTACGATGCTAACGCCGCGTTACGGCCGCGCGCGACTGACGAAGATGAGCCATTCTTCCCGAAGCTCCATACCTACATTCCTCCGCTGCTTACTCCGCCCGGACTCGAGCAAGCTAGGTTTTAGATGTTCACCGTACGTGATGATGCATTCCAAGACAAGATAAGTAACCAATGCTTCATTAAAATTTGAAAACAACGTAGCTTAACAAATCCAACAAAATAACGAAACAAATACCTACCTAATCGGAACGAAAACTGACTTTTAGTCACATGTAACGCAAACAAAACAGTTACAGCAATCAAAATACAACAACAGCTATCTTCATTTATACAGATCAGAAACCACAATATCACCTCGCGGCACACCTATAATTTACAGCAACGGAAGAAGAACGTGGTGCGGTTGCGGACTCTTCCTAACATACTGTAGCCTGATTGTGTCATCACTCATTTTTTTCGAAATAACAGATTGATCGGTGAGTTTGTGTTTTCACCGATAAAACTACATCTGTGAAAACAATCTGTGAAAGCAGGGGTGAGTTTCGGGAAGATTTCCAAGGGAAAGAAAGATGTATCTGATAAGAACCGACCAATAATAGGTTGAGAGGCCGTCTGGAATTAGCCTATCTTCAAGGCTATCATTCATGATATCTTATCGAACCCATTTTCCCAACATGGAAATCTCCTTGTCAGCACCTAAGGTGAAAATGTGAAAATTGAAACACAAACTCAGCGACCAATTTAAGTTATTTCGAAAGAATGTGTGATAACACAATCAGACTACAGCATTTTAGGAAGAGTTCACAACCGCACCACGTCCTTCCTCCATTGCCGTAAACTATAGGCTCTACCCCTGGGACAGGCTGTCGCCCTGTTGTCCAATTCGTACCACGCCCGGAACGAGATTCAGGTCTTTTCGAACGGCGAAGAACAACTAGTGAGGGAGATCAAAAAATGATTATCAAAAAATCAAAAAATTTGCTGGGGCGCTTATCACGAATCTGCGGTCTATTAGTCGATTTTCCAAAGTTTTCGGCTAAATTCGTTCGAAGCTTCCCAACCGGGGAAAATTTCGAGGGAAAAACGCCACTTTAGAAATTTCCGGATTTCTACGATAGATATGTCTCAAAATCATTATCTGAGAGTTATTTGGAGTGCCAAATACGAACCTGGAGTCCGTTTATCGATTTTTTGAAGATTACGGTAGATTACGGTGGGTATACGGTAGTTTGGCCAAAATCTCAGATTTTACTCAAAATTTGTATTCGGGGGTGATTCGGGGTGGAGAATACGAATTTACCAACACAACGCTCTGCTGAACGCGCAAAAAAACTCAAAACGCTCAGAAAAAATAGGAACGTAGGATAAGGAAATCTTGAAATCTGGAAGGTCGTTCACACCATTTCAATTGACAAAACGTAGCTAAAATTACCATATTTTGGGTGTAGCTCATCCCCTTCCACGCAAATACAAAATATCCCGTTATTTGTGGTGCGCGCGAAGCGAGCAACACATTTGGTTTTGAACTGGCCCCGCGCGCAACCACTTTTTCGAAGTCTCAGTTCAGAAAGAACGTACAAGTTAGCTTTAAATTGCATTGAAAAGAGCGCAAAAGCTTGGCATTGCTGCTCAAAAATGGTTTGGGATGGTTTCCTGAGTCTTGAGAAAAATGTGAAAAAAACGCAAGTTTTCTTTGCTAATCTGATCGATGCAGGTCGCTCCTATTTCAATTTTAACTTGATACCTTAACTTTGAAGGGTACCTTAAAATCGTGGGTTTACATACTAAATTAGCCATGTAGAACTAAATCTGCTTGACAATGCTACTGCTGTGGAGGCCAGGGTGTATGGGTGGACCTGCATCCAATTAACACAGGTCGTTGGGGTAAGTACTGAGCTCGTCCGATTTCGTACTCACGACACGCCATCGATCGATAATCAATATCATCGATTTTCGCGCTTATAGCATAAAATGCGGCGAAGAGTGGTGATTGTTGATGGGTATGGGTCTTTTGGTTGGGGAATTTTACTCAAAAACATCGATAATTACCAATCAATAATATCGATTTTTTGCCTGTTGCACAAACTGCCGAAACGATTTTGTGATTGTTGATGGTTCTTAGTCACTTGTTTGGGAAATTCTTCTCATCACCCAAAATCGAACATGTTTGAAATTTTTGAAAGCTGTGATAAGGAAATCAGCATAGGTCAAGTTAGGTGAACGCGACGCTCCATTTCATCGCGCTTGATTTCGTTTTCATAAGTTTAACGGAGGATGATGCGAAATGATCCACCACCAAATCGTATTTTTGGTTATTCTGTTTTTGCTTTGAATTTTCGCCAGTTCTGTGTTTGTCTCCCACCCTGCCAGCATTAACCCCTCGACACATATCATTACATCGATATCATACCAGAGCGGATATGCTGCTTTTACAAGTCGCAAAGTTAATGAGGACTAAAACTAAACGTAAACAAGAAGAAAAACGCGAACATAACTAACCTCAACAGCGACTTTAAACAAGTCTCGCTATAAAAAGGGAATACGTTCGGTGACTTCTTGCTCGCGGTCACTCTTTGAAGCATGTCGGACAAACTGATGGACGGTCGATCACCATCTTTCTGAAAATACAGAGCGTTTTGGAATATAGCAGAAATGTAATACCAAAACATACAGTAATGTCGTCGCTTGTCAACTTCCTCAACTTTTGAGCTCCAATTAGCTTCTCTAACCTCACTCAACCTAAACACGTACAAATTTAGAGATGAAGACGGTGACAATGAGAACAGAAATATTTACTTCACATTTGGCTGCTTTGCCTTCCCAAATATCTTTAACGGTGGTGCCTCGCCTGCGTACATTTCACACTTTTTCACAAAGCTGCAACAACACTGAATAGGGGTGATTTGGCATCAACCAAGATATTACATGAAAAAGGCGCATTAACATTACAATATAAAAGGTACAATACAATCTTCATCGCAAACTACAACAACATGTAAGTTCAAAGGATGAACATAAAAAATAAACATATGAGGAATATGTATAGCGAAAATTTTCACACATTGAGAGACTTGAGGGGAGTAGTAATCAGTACCGGTCTTGAACCGGATTGCTGAATGCTCAGGCGAAAGATAGTTTACAGGCAGATTCTGGATACAGAGAACGTCTCCGAGACAAAAATTGTCATATTCAATCCAAACGCACTATGCATACTCGTCGGTTCAGCAGCTGTTGCGAATCATGCACATGCAAATACAGAGTTGGCGTTGCCGCGAAGTCGGCGCGTGCAATGCAATGGCAAAACAGCCTTTCTTCCAGTGATCATTCGCAACCTTTGCTGAACCATTGTGGTTCATTCAGGATTACTCGAATTTCTCATCAACATTATGTACTGGTTTTTCGACTTTGAAATTAGTAATGACGGCAGAGCCTACAGCAGACGATAGAGGGAAAACCACAGTAAACTCAGACCCTGGATAGTGGCTCTCAGATACTTTGAAAAGCAAGTTATTGAATTTCGAGCACCACGTAACTGCTTTCACATACTCGTAATATTTCAACCTAAGCAAAACGTCGCAGAACGAGTCATAGGGGAAGACACATTATACAGCTTTACAGCAATATAGATTTCGTCCTCCGCCTTCCCAAAAAGTAAGCACAAGGCTGGCGTTGTGCGAGAGGCAACACGTACGCAAATCTGGCATTTCTGTGAATTTTGAGGCGATCTTCGTAGTTGTGATGAATAACTATGTCCTTTGTACTTTAGGCGAGTTCTAATTTTGCGAAATGTTGTCATAGAACGGTACAGATAGGAGAATATGTTCAGGAAGCGCTTTAAATATGGTGACAAAAGTTCGAAATATAGGACCAATGTTCAAGATAGCTGAATTTGTGCCATTCTTTTCGTTGACACCTGGAGGCGTCAAACTTGGAGCACAAGTGCGCCTGACGGTTTTCTATCGATCTGTACACATTACCAACTTCTCTCAAAAAAAGTAATTTACTCTTTGGTGACTACCCCTGTCCCACCCCATCGGAAAAAAGCGCAGCCTACAACGTGTTCTGACGTTTTTGGGAAAAATCAATAATACCGATCGATATGGTAAACAGTAGATAATTTACTCGCTGACCACTTCCCCTATCCCACCCCATCGGAAAAAAGCGTAGCCTACAAGGTATTTTGACGATTTTTCCAAAAATCAATAACACCATTCGATATGGTAAACAGTAGGTAATTTCTCGTTGACCACTTCCCCTATCCCACCCCATCGGGAAAAAGCGCAGCCTACAACGTGTTCTGACGTTTTTGGGAAAAATCAATAATGCCGATCGATATGGTGAACAGTAGGTAAATTACTCGTTGACTATCCCACCCCATCGGAAAAAAACACAGCCTACAAGGTATTTTGACGATTTTTCCAAAAATCAATAACACCATTCGATATGGTAAACAGTAGGTAATTTCTCGTTGACCACTTCCCCTATCCCACCCCATCGGGAAAAAGCGCAGCCTACAACGTGTTCTGACGTTTTTTCCAAAAATCAATAACACCATTCGATATGGTAAACAGTAGGTAATTTACTCGTTGACCACTACCCCTATTCCACCCCAACGGACAAAAACAGTCTACAAGGTATTTTGACGATTTTGCGAAAAATCAATAATACCATTCGATATGGTAAACAATAGGTAATTTACTCGTTGACCACTACCCCTGTCCCACCCCATCGGAAAAAAGCGCAGCCTACAACGTGTTCTGACGTTTTTTGGGAAAAATCAATAATACCATTCGATATGGTAAACAATAGGTAATTTACTCGTTGACCACTTCCCCTATCCCACCCCATCGGAAAAAAACACAGCCTACAAGGTATTTTGACGATTTTTTCAAAAATCAATAATACCGATCGATATGGTAAACAGTAGGTAAATTACTCGTTGACCACTTCCCCTATCCCACCCCATCGGAAAAAAACACAGCCTACAAGGTATTTTGACGATTTTTCCAAAAATCAATAACACCATTCGATATGGTAAACAGTAGGTAATTTAGTCGTTGACCACTACCCCTATTCCACCCCAACGGACAAAAACAGTCTACAAGGTATTTTGACGATTTTGCGAAAAATCAATAATACCATTCGATATGGTAAACAATAGGTAATTTACTCGTTGACCACTACCCCTGTCCCACCCCATCGGAAAAAAGCGCAGCCTACAACGTCTTCTGACGTTTTTTTGGGAAAAATCAATAATACCGATCGATATGGTAAACAGTAGGTAAATTACTCGTTGACCTCTACCCTGTCCCACCCCATCGGAAAAAGCGCAGCCTACAACGTGTTCTGACGTTTTTGGGAAAAATCCATAATACCGATCGATATGGTAAACAGTAGGTAAATTACTCGTTGACCACTACCCCTGTCCCACCCCATCGGAAAAAAGCGCAGCCTACAACGTGTTCTGACGTTTTTGGGAAAAATCAATAATACCGATCGATATGGTAAACAGTAGGTAAATTACTCGTTGACCACTACCCCTGTCCCACCCCATCGGAAAAAGCGCAGCCTACAACGTGATTTGACGATTTTTGGGAAAAATCAATAATACCGATCGATATGGTAAACAGTAGGTAAATTACTCGTTGACCACTACCCTGTCCCACCCCATCGGAAAAAGCGCAGCCTACAACGTGTTCTGACGTTTTGGGAAAAATCAATAATACCGATCGATATGGTAAACAGTAGGTAAATTACTCGTTGACCACTACCCCTGTCCCACCCCATCGGAAAAAAGCGCAGCCTACAACGTGTTCTGACGTTTTTGGGAAAAATCAATAATACCGATCGATATGGTAAACAGTAGGTAAATTACTCGTTGACCACTACCCCTGTCCCACCCCATCGGAAAAAAGCGCAGCCTACAACGTGTTCTGACGTTTTTTGGGAAAAATCAATAATACCGATCGATATGGTAAACAGTAGGTAAATTACTCGTTGACCACTACCCCTGTCCCACCCCATCGGGAAAAAGCGCAGCCTACAACGTGTTCTGACGTTTTTTGGGAAAAATCAATAATACCGATCGATATGGTAAACAGTAGGTAATTTACTCGTTGACCACTACCCCTATTCCACCTCATCGAAAAAAACACAGCCTACAAGGTATTTTGACAATTTTGCAAAAAATCAATAATACCATTCGATATGGTAAACAGTAAATAGGTAACTCGTTGATTGTATAAGGAATGGTGTGATACAAAGTAAGGTAGCAGAGGTAGAAATGAGAAAAAAGGTACAAAATCGCACTCCAGAACAAAGCGCATTGTAAAATGGCTGCTGACGATCAATAGGACGATTCGGAGAGGGGACGTGAACTTGCAAGTAATATACAAATGCAGAACATAAGTATGCTACATGTGAGTTAAAACTCGAGAAGTAACTTACATGTAATATTGTCTGCAAAAGTTATGTTACTTGCGCCTTCACAAGCTAACATGTAACAAGGTTTGCTCAATGTATGTTACTTGTCAGTTAAAACACCAGAAGTATATTACATGTAATGTTGTTTGCAAAAGTTATGTTACTTGCGCCTTCACATGCTAGCATGTAACAAGGTTTGCTCAATGTATGTTACTTGTCAGTTAAAACACCAGAAGTATGTTACATGTAAGTTTGAAACATACAAGTAACTTACATTGACGATTTAACTAGCATGTAACTGGGGTTGAAACTTCTGAGTAAGCGACACTATTAGACAGAGGTGGCACTTTTACGACGGCTCCAGGCTAATAAAATCACCGCAATTTTTTTTTGCGGTGGTCGCAGAGCTGTTCTTTAAATCTGCGCATTTTGCAGCGGGCATATGTAGCAACATACATAGGAACGCAGACGGCAAGGAAAGATGGATTTGCGTCGACTGTGCTCTTTTGCAGTCGGACGCGGTCAGTTTACTGCCATGGATTTCGACCCTCGCGTCGAGGCTGGCCTCCTACGACATCTCTACCCTCTATTTTTCGGACTGATTTGGTGTTCGCCATTGCGGGCTGTTTGGCAGCTTTTTTGGGTTAATTAATGCTTGTATTGTACATAAAAGCGATGAATGGTTTCAGCCGATAGCTTATCTTTTTTCCTGTTTTTTTTTTCGGAATTTAGTATCTGAGATCTAAAATGTTACTTTTGTAGGTTTTTTTAGTTTTCGATAATTTTCTCACATCCTTGGCGTGGATGAATTGCGAAGTTCACTGCTGCTGAGAAAGGACGAGTCAGCCGTTGAAATCTTGCGCCAGTTCAGAACTGCGCGTGGCCACAAAACTCAACCTCTTCCTCAACAAACAAGTGGGCTTATCCTTCAGATTTGAAAATTTGAAATTAGGAGAACTATGGGTCCTGAGTGCGCCCCTAGCGATAAGCTCACGTGTACGGGTTGTTGTGGCGATGCCCAAAAATGGAGCTTTTGCAGTCCACATTCTCCTCGAGACCACTTCGTTTGAATGGAATAGTCTTTAAGTTCTATGGCCCTAGTTATACACCGGCGGGACGCTGCGGAAATAGCAAGACAACTATCACTTATATGCGCCCTAACTGTGCTCAGCCATGCCAAAAGGAACAGTGGTCGCAGAAAAACGCGCCGGAAGGTCGCACAGAGCAGTTATGCACGCCGCAGCACCGTATACTGTATCCTTGCGGGACCTGCCCTATTGGAAATTTGCCAATTTCCACCAGCTGATTATTTTTCAGATTTAAAATAGTTAAAACATTACTAAAACGACATAACGAGCACTGTTATGATGAGAGGAATTGATTATTAGTGATACTCTGCAATTAAAAAGTGTCAGAAGCGAAAAAACGATAAAATACCATTAGAAATGCCTGGAAATTTTTCGTCTGCAGTATTGCGTCAAAGACGCCAAAGACGCAACATTGCAGACGAGCCCTTATTCACGCAGCAAGCGGCGGCAATGTCATCGCGAGACGTTTTCATGCCGCTGGTGTTTAACTAGAGCCTAAGCAAAGAAGAGGGATCAACTCCTCTTCCTCTGGGTACGATCAAAACCTGGCGCACTTTCCAAGATTTACTTCACAGCATCCCTGCTAATTTCCCGCATGTCCTGCATAATCTCTGGACTGCTGTTCGCTCTTCAGGTTGTCCTTCACCTTTTCCCACATGTCCTCACCAATAGTCTCACACGCAATTTGAACTTCCCGCACTGCGCCTGGACTGACCTTCAATGCGGATAGACACTTAATTCTCCTTCTCCACTAGAGTGCTAGAACGATTTTTTTTGGAGTATTCGAATGAACAAATAATTTGAATAATCCGCCTCTTTGAATATTCGATTATTCGAATTAACCGAATATTCCACTTCTTTGAATATTCGATTATTCGAATAAACGGATGTCACACTTCTTTGAATATTCGAATAACCCGAATGATCCGTTTCTTTGAATATACGAAATATTCAAATATTCGGACAACACTCTATTCCCCACATCCGTTCTGAACTGTTGCGTACGTCCACGCAGTCGCTTCGTGCCAGAGATCGGAAGCATTCTTACAGCGTGTTGGACAAACTGCTCACGCACTCTAATCCAGCTAATCCCCACACCTTCCTTGAGATCATGGACAAGCCCTCAGATGACATGCTCATCATCCCTTGACTCCTGCACACAACCTCTGATGTTCTGCACCTTCTTTCTGTATGTACACACTATAAGACATCCAAGGATTATTAGGTGGTCTACGGCACCACTCAGTCAAAAACAATTCAGATTTCATACCTGGCAAGCAAGGACATTGAGGAATGTAATGCGCCACGTCCCAATTATCATTGCTTACTACCTGCGACTCACACCTCAAAGTTTTCCTTTGCACGCAGTGAGAACTTTTTTTTTATTTGTGAACCATATTTGACAACATTTCATAATTGGAAGAACTCAGTGTCTCTTCCTTTAGATGTGAGGGAAATTTTCAAACTATTGGGGCTTGAAAGTTTTATGTTCAGATTTGCAAAATAACTGTCCATAACACCGAACTAAACCAAACCACTCCCGCTGCATAGCTGGTTTAGCGGTTAGACCATGCCTAATGGTCACCCTCCATCTCTACATTGTCACCTGCGACTGGTATTTTTCCTGGCATGTCGTAGAGGGCTAGAATAAGTTGGCTAACTAGCCCTGCATCTCGACCGCAAGACTAGAGGCAATACCCATTTGAAATTGGTCGCTGTCTGAGGAGCCAATGACCCACATCTGACTAAATTGCTGGTTACCATCTCTTCTCAAGTGTAGACTTGAGGGATTCAGATTTTCATGTTCCAGACGCAATTACCTGTCCGAGGAGTCTTTACCCACAGTTACATAGGCGGGTCCACATTCGTGAAATTATAAGTTTGACGAAATTTGAAGCAAAAAGGTTTGCATAATAAATCACCAGCCAGGGCTGTCGGAAACATCAAGCAGTTCTTGATCCCCTGCTTTCGCTGGTTTCGTCACCTCATTCGCCATAACCGGTGCCCGATGGCCTTTACGACAGCGAAAGACAAGATGTCTAAGAAACAAACTCCTGTTGTTAGCATGAAGTCGAGGAGCCCATAAAAAATCTCAAGTGTCCTTGAACAATAACAATACGATGTTTCTTGTGGTCTCCTAATAGACTAAATGTAAAAAAAACGAAAGATATAAAATCGGGTACAAAATGTGGCATTGCATTTTCCTGAATTTAACTCTTGTAATGAGCAGTGTTCTTATATTTTTTCACGGCTTTGTCCAACTTCAAGTTTTTCATACTGTGGTTAATCATATGTATCTACCGTGTCATCAAGCTAGAAAGTCGTGACTCTGATTTGTTTTTGTTTTATTTTTATTTGGCTCGGAAATATTCGACCAATCCTGACCGTCCCTTTGTTTTCCGCGCTCTTCTTTTCCTGCTAAACAGCGTCGTGGCTTCGTATTCTGATGATGGTAATTTCACATTTTGGTAAGGGCCATAATCACCTTCCTAAAGGCCATAATTTAAATTTTCTATCCTCAGAACGTCTTTTCAAGCCTAATCAGAAACATGGTTCGCCATTCAATGGACAATAGAGTTCCTGTGAAAAAAAAGATCACACGCTCATCAAAATACGAGGATTGAAGAAAATGCGAAAAAACCGGCCTAATCCGTCGAGATCGGGGTGCGTGGGTAAAGGTGACGGTCGAGATGATTAGTCAGTCATCACCCGCTTGCCAGTGACCTTTCAACATATTTTACAAGTCAGCTCTTTCAAAATGAGCTTTTCCTGTTTTGGAACCCTACTGGTAGGAGGAAAATTACTCTTTGAAAAGTGTCTACATTTCTACTAGCAATCACGCTTTTTCAGTACAGAAGAGCTCCGCATTGGTCATGAACTCGCAATTTTGGGGCTGAAGCGACAACATTGATGGCCCGGTTCAACCTGTCTCCGGGCGTCTTCCATCACATGTTTGTTGGTTCTCGATATAGTGATGGTCAGACCTACATTTCTTTAAAGGCACAGGACACCCAGAGAATTATTTTTGAGTTTTCATGCTTATCTTGGAGAGGGTCATACGCTGATCACAGTGGTATCTCTTAAATCTTCCAAGACCGCCTATGAACAGAGTTATGGCTCCTTAAATATGCCTATACTTTGAGGGTGGAAAATTGGCGGACGAGTTGTCCCAGGGCTGTATTTCTTTTCATTCGCAATCGTTGCGCGAGAGCGAGCCAGGATAAGGAGACAATCCGGCAATGGACTGAAGAACACGAGTTCTCAAGATTTCGTCCATCCATCCAGCTGATATCGAGGTCGAAATTCCGAAAGGGGTCGGGCCTGTGGTGGTGAGTGAAGGGGGTCGGGCATGTGAAGGTCGCTTATATCTCGCTTATTCGGAGGATTTGAAATCTCGCACTTGGCACGGGTTATACAGGAGGGGTCTACTACACAATAAAATAAAAAACACAAAATTCATGTCTGAGGGTGTACTGTGCCTTTAACCCATTCACGACCACGCCTAATTTTGGGTGGCTGCACGTTCGGACCGCGTGCAATATTGCGTCACCGTATACAGTGTCCCACCGGTGGGCCACTTTTGCTCGAATGGCACGCCACCGAAAAATCGATTTTTGTTTTTTTTTGTTCAATGTACGACTGTTGAAGTCAAAATCATGATGACAAAGTTTGAGCTTCCAAAACTCTTTCCTTTGAGAGAAACGGCCTCCTTAAATTTTAACTGTGTGGACAAGACCATCCTCAAAATCACATGAGTTCGTTGAATTTTAGCGCTCTGAAACAGTAATTTTCGTAGATTACCATAATAGACCTTCTTCTGTTCTTCAGTTGACAGGAAATGCTTAGAGAAATGAAATTTTCAGATTTGCACTAATTTTTGCGTTAGCTTCCCCTCTCGCTCTTGCGGCCTATCGCATTCCGACAGGAGATTTTTTTTAGTAAACGTTGTTAGCATTCTTTTTGGCATTTAGACGCAGAAACTGCTCCTCAATTTTCATATTGACTGGGAATGCTGATGGAAATGACTTTTTTTAGAACTTCGCCCATTTTTTTCCCTGCCACCCACTCACCTCTCCGGTTCGGTGCCTTCTAGGGTCAGATTTTTCGTTAAAAACCTTCTTGGGCGTTTGTTTCTTTTACATTTAGACGTAGAAAATAGTTCTATTATTACATATTGACTAAGAATGATTAGTTGAATAACCGTTTTTTAGATTTTCACTCGTTTTCTGCACTGGTACGTCCCCATTTTCTATTCCACTCCTCTCCAAGGTAGTTTTCACCAAAGATGGAGCCCCGGCCATGGTATACCAACCATAACCTAGCAGGACTTCCAAAATAGACCAAGCGTCTCTATATTGGTGATTTTTGTATGAAAAAATTGCTGTGAATAAAATACGGGCGAAAGAAAAGCCGATTTTCAACGCGGGAATGGTGCGTAGTATCAGTAATCATATTTCTGTGATATATTAAATAGTGCTATACGATCTGAGCACTTTTAGAAGCAAGGATTGTTCCTCGAGTAATGAGAAAAAGTAAAAATTCGCCACTGATCGCTTGTAAAAATGCGATCTGTACTCATAATTGCGGCTTTCGACCTCGCAGCATTCGAAGGGTCAGAAGTATTGTAGTGGTGAAGCTGCCAGCGGACCACGAAGTTGTCGACTCTCGAATAGGTTAATACATTGATCATAAGTAGGTTTAGAAATTCATTCATGCGGTGGAGAAATCGATCTTCAAAAACAGTGTCCCACCGGTGGGACACGCGGTCCGAAGTGGTAGTCAACGCGTGTCCCACCGGTGGGACACGCGGTCGTCAATGGGTTAAAGGCAGTTCACGATAAAATGAATGGGCGTGTTGGCTGTTCATTATCTTCAACATCTGATCATGATAGAGGATACTGTAGCTTGTTCAAGCCAATGGAAGAGCTTAACAATTTCTTATCATCTTTCATAATCAAAAACAAAGAACAGCCAGCACGTCCATTCATTTCGTCGCGAACACTGCTTTTAAATGAAGTTCAACAACCGCCTTCATCGTGAGCCTTCTCCAAACAGACTAGTACTTAGAGGCAGTGTCCACGATAAAAACCATGTCTGATTTCCTGGTGGAGATCGGCAGCTCCGGGTTCTAGGGCAACTCTAACGTTGAAGAGGCTAAGAAAAGTGAGCTCGGAACGGTCCTCTACGGCCCCAATGTTGGACACCCGTCACCTCTTCACACCCAGATGCACTTTCCACGCCCACCGACGTGAACAAATGAATGCTCGAGATTGTGAAATGAGCGATGGTTTCCGATCAATAGCCCCGTTCTTCCCTTTATTCCTAACTTCTCTCTTTACTCAGGTCAGCTCGCATACATCGGGTGAAAATGAAGGAAGTTACACTTGCAATGTGGTGCATTAACACATTTGGCGGTACTGGAAGTAGCAATTTGAATCTGATAGCCCGGAAACTAATTCTCCAGGCTCAGGAGCGCGGATTCCACGGGTCGCTACTAATTAGGAGTGGAGATTTCCGCATAGGACCTTTTCTGGAAGATTCCACTTTTCAGAACGTTAGCTAGGCCATATTGTGGTTACGACCATTGGGAAATCATTTATTAGGTACTATTTATCACACGTTCCCATGTGGAATGTCAAGACTGCGATCGTTTTCTTCTTCAGATCTACACTGCAGGGCTGCGCAGGCTTTCGAGCAGCCTTAATCGGGGACCTTCGCTTCTGCTCACGCGCCGTGAAACGTGGCGGCACCCACCAGAAAGAAGGCTCGAAAAGAGTTATATTATCTCATAGTAGTTAGTCCCCGATGGTCGTCCAATCCTGGTGACCTGTGGTAGATTTTCACGAGAGCGACGTCGTGATTCCACCTCTGAGTCCTCGCCTTCTTGTCAATCTGTAGGGAGAATCCCACACTGTATAAACCGGCCCTCTCACCGAATGCTGGCCTAATATCGGTGAGTATTGAAGCAGCAGAGTTTCGGCTGCCGCTATTTCGGCTGCAATGTCCAACTGGTCAACCACCAATATTAAATAATACAGTTCAGCTGTCAAAAGTTGCTTTTATTTAGGTGGGTCGGAAAGTATTGACAGGTTTCACCTACAGCTAAAGGCATGGTTATTTTCCTCTGGCAGAAATTTCTGTTGGAAGACCTGGGTTACTCCGCAATAAATGCGCACAGACAGGCTGTCTCCAAGTATGTAGACAGTCTGGGAGGAAGCAGGACAGACG